>JAQFVV010000952.1:0-150512 GCA_028023455.1 Epiperipatus broadwayi | reverse complement strand
GGGGCATTTTTGTAATAAACTTGTGCTTTTAATAAGCTAAGATAAACAGTACCAAAGGTCAACTGATGTTATAAAACTATTTCTGGATATCTGTAGATTAATATTTGCTAAATAGGCCCAAGTGACAGTTTTATTACCTTTTGCATTAGAGAAAGCAAAAAAAAACATTTCATATGCCTACAAATCTATACCTATAATAGGGCATTTAATAATAACTTTATTAAATTAGCTTTAAATACAATAAAATTATATAATATACCATTATGTTTATATCGGAGGATGAATTAATAATGATAATAATGAAACAATGACAATATGTGCGATGACCTAACAAGTTGTTCAGAACTCACAACTTTCAGCAATGGTTTCTTTCTATATGCCTAATTTAATCATATTTCTGAGTGTGTGCGCATTTGTAAGATCACAAAACAAAGCATTTATTAATTATATCTCTATCGGATTACAGGTGGTGCAGCAAGCTAATCTTTAACTTATGATATTATTTCAAGCATTTATAGAAATCCATAAAACGTTTATCTGATATAACCAACATATATTACCTGATGATAATTACGCCAGAATGAAGAAGGTGAGAGGAATAACAATAATTGAATATTCACATATACGCGCATGGGGGTTAACCAAATTCTCCAAATCCAAACTTAATTCTTCAATAAATATCTACCAACTTTTAGGACACAAATGTTGCAGAACTCAGCCAACTTATCATCAACAAATGGGGCATTCACCACTTCATTTAAGAAATACAACTATCTCATCATATGCTATCAAACAAGAAAATACATTACCACCCACAATTTAACAAGGAAGTAATCAAGGAGAGTAGTACTCAATCCACATAGCAAAATCATCCCTTCGATCGCTTCTTCATCCAAATGTACTCAACACATTTCATATATAAACAAATCTATAAGGAGACAAACTCTTAATTTTTCATCTTCCTTTAGCATACGGCACCAAACCGAAACTGATATAAAAACAAAATACAACTTTGGTAAATAGTTTATGACAGTGCGCACACACACGAATATACGATCATATATAAAATGATTTCTAAATCATATGAAACAATAAAATATCATATTAACAATAATTAAATTTAAACGAATCTATTACTTCTGAGAGTTATGAATATTGAATTTCAACTTAAAGTCAATACTGTCAAGTAAGTTTTACTATTCTGCATACTGGCATAAATATCTCCATGCGTCTATCTATTATTATTAACCAACGCATACTATTAAAGTATTTAATTTGAACTAATAATATGAGCATGAGAATATCCATTTTTCTTTTAACATAATACCAAAAAAATATTACCGATTTGATATAATTTATACCAAGATCTCCGAGACGTTCTAGAGGAGATTAGGCATATAAATAAATAACAATAATAATAAATTAAATTAAGCATATAAAAAAATCTACCTATCTATTATAGGCAATAGGAAGAAATACATGTCAACATCTAATCATTAAAATAAAAGTTTTTTTTTTTTAATTAGTTTAGACTTGAAAGTTTGAACAGAAATATATGTGTAGCTCACGATGATAATGACTAATTGACAGACAACATTGCTCCTGCAAGCTAAAATTTGACAAAAACTGCAATAATTTCCAATGTTCTTAGAATTTTTTAATAGATATCATATACAGCCTTTGTGCCTATTGGAATCACTTTATTGGTCATACAAAACGAAGTATCCGATTCAGTAAGAGTATCCAAATAAAATTTATGACTTTTTCCCGTTTTTTGGTTGCTAGAATTCAGTGGAAGTTTCACAACATTTAAATCCAAGGTCATTTGGTTTATCCATGCTTCTATACACCACTTATAGTTAATCCTTAAACATTATTGAGTCATGCATTCTATCACTCATTTTTATAGGTGTGAATGGTAAGGTTATTTGGTATATAATACTATTCTATTAATGTATAGGGTTAGAATAGACAACTTTTTCCATTTTAATTTTATTTTGTATAGCAAGAACAGAAAATTTATCAAACGAGGGTCAGTAAACTGCTCCACTAAATAGTTCAGCATAATTTTCCTCTTAGTTATTCTTACTGTTATTAATTTACACAATTCCATCATTATTTTGCTCATCATAATTTTATAATATCCATACATTTGAATAAAGCAAGTCTAAACTATTAGCTGATAAAAGCCAGAGCTGGGTACCTTTTAAAATTTAGCCTTCCATGTAAACAGTCCTGTTGAAGTAGTATGAGAGAACTTTGTCCATAACGGAATAGTAGAGTTTTCACAATATTTAGTTCACTTATTTTCTTATATTTTTTTTTAGAAAGTTATTCCACTTTCCATAACTATTCCGTCTTTCATCTCTATTTCTCCGTTCTTCTTTGGTATCCATTGGAAAAAAAACTGAGCCATGCCTCTTTTTGTTGTAGTAATGAGCTTAGCAATATGCAAGAATTTTCTTGCTCCTAAAAATGTTAGTAATAGAATATTGGGAAGAAAAAATAAATTAAATATTAAATTTACAAATGCTATCTAATAACAAATAAATAAATAATTTTTACAATTTTAAAGGCAAGAATTTATGTAATAAATAATCAATAAATAAAAATCATATTAATTAATGTATATGTGCGTATCTGTCTTTCCATTAATATAGTGGTCTATTAATGACTGAACTGTT
The DNA here is from genome assembly GCA_028023455.1 of Epiperipatus broadwayi. Classification (NCBI taxonomy): domain Eukaryota; kingdom Metazoa; phylum Onychophora; class Udeonychophora; order Euonychophora; family Peripatidae; genus Epiperipatus; species Epiperipatus broadwayi. Next base: position 147,828 of record JAQFVV010000952.1, on the reverse strand, counting down.
AACAGTTCCTATGGCACATAATTCTGTTATTACAAATTTTGATATTATAAGTAATAATGAAAAATATGAATGAAGTGTGAGATGATGTAAAATGGACATGCACCCACACTTATAAGTTAGATCTTGGATGGGAATAGACAGTGAGTTAGAAAACCAATGAACAAATACCTGTTATGACCTTACAGACAAACATTCCTACTAATTTAGCTCTCATACTAACAATCCTTGATATTGTCATCTTCCTCTTCCACTACCAGACACACATAACCTAAAATTTTAATGACTGGTATGCCCAACTAAGGTCTTGATAATTTTTAACTAAATTTAAAATACTAAATTATATCACAATTCATTTTTTTCCTAATAGTTATCCCTGATCACTATTGGCACAATGTGAACCTCCCACATTTCTTCATGGTGCCAACCTGGAAGGTCACAATAAATATATATATATATATATATATATTGAAACAGAAACTCTGTTCCACATGTATTAAGATTTATTTTACCCCCCCCCCTAAAAAAATAGGAAGATGTATATGAAAGAAGTTGATCCTATTTTTTTAAAAAAAAAAATAAAGCAAAAAGTTTAAAATTAAAAGAAAATCATTATTTTCTATAATTTAGAAAAAAAAAAAAAGATAAACCTTCATTATTGATTTTATAATTTTAAATTATGATATAAATACGTCTCTAAGTATTTACTTAAAGCTGGCATTTATTAAAAGTATTACATTTTAATTTTTTAAATGATGTTGTACAAAATATAATATTTGCTTCAGGCAAAGTTATCAAATTTAAAAACATGGCTTAATCCTCATGATTCCTTATCTGTCCTCCTAAAAGTAGTGGCCCAATCCTTAAGAGAAAAGCACTCAGGCTTAAATGAAAGCTGTGTAACAAATCAGATATAATGGGAGTGCTGTTGAATCAATCCAGTTATCAGGGTATAAATAGTTGAGTTTGAAGTTCAGAGGAGATTTTTAAAAAGATTTTAAAAGCAGTCAAAAAAAAGAAAAGAAAAGTGAAAGAGTTAAAAAGTTTTATCTAGGTTGTTTAACTGTTTAGTTGACAACTGGTTTTAGTCACCTTGGACTATAATATTTACAACCACATTGCTAATGATTAAAAAAGAAAGTATTAATAAGGAAATCATAAATATGGAAGGCTAATCATAATAGCTTCCTCTCTGTCCATAGCCATGAACCTTCACGACCTGCCTGAGTGAACATCATGGAAAGTAAATAATGCCATTCAACTCGAATAAACCGACCTCTTTTTGAAATGCAGTAGTCACCTGAAGTGAAGGAACAAACTGGATAAAATGAAGGTAACAATTTCATGAAATATTCAATACTTATATGTATTTATAAAAACAAAAAAAGTATTTCTTAACATAAATTATGAATAATTATAGCTATGTGAAAATACATTTTGTTGGTGATAAATTATAAATGTCTAAAATATCTATAATCAAAAGGCATTTTTAATAATGTAAATCATAAGTGATTAACTTCTTATATGCAGATAGATCTGAATTAGAATAAAATAAAAATGAATATTTATCACTATTTATAATGCTGAACTATTACATATAATTATAACTAACTAAATTATAAAACGTGTTTATAACCCAGCTAAAATTAGAAAATATACAAAATGAATGTATTCATACAAAATGAATGTACTTAGTAAATTTATACTATATTATGAATAAATTCAAACATTTAAATATGAATTAGTACATCAATAAAAGTTAATGGTTATATGTGTATAATGAACCCCATACTTACATAAGTTGAAAGATTTAAAAAATCATTTTTTTTTCATTATTATTTGAAAACTCTGAGAAAAGGAATATAAACACGGAATTAAAGCATGTTATATATACGAGTTGAGAAGTAAGAATGCCAAAACAATGTGTCATGGTTAAATGTACAATGATATACCTAGAGTTATTGATGTGTATAGGTTATATATATATATGTCTTATGAAATTGGAAATACCAAATAAATGCATTTGCAAGATGAATTGATATCTGGACAGATGGAAATACATACACTTATATTTTACCTGAACAACCAATGGATATAAATGTGAATTAATGACAAATCTGGATTAGAATATGTGAATACCAAATAAATGCATTTGCAAGATGAATTGATATCTGGACAGATGGAAATACATACTCTTATACTTTACCTGATTAACCAATGGATATAAATGTGCTTATATTGACCGATTCAAACCCTGAAATGGATAACCAATGAACCTAGGATAAATGTGCTTATATTATGGATTCAAACTTGGATTTGGATAACAATGAAGAAAAATATATTTATTATGCTTTGGCTCACTTAAAATTAACTGGAATAATACAAATGCTCTTGTCTATAAAGAATATCTTCATACATGAGTTAATTTAAACCATGTTACATGTGACAACTACCTAAAAGATTACAGATCAGAATTAAGTGAAACTCTGAATTAAATATAATGCTATCAGTTATCTTCATTATTATCTCTGTTGTCTTCATATATTGCACTCCTCTCTATGAATTAGCTAAATAACTAAAGATGTAAATTGTTAAAGAACGTACATTCTTTAATTCATATTGTACTATTATTGTACATATACCAAGAGACACAATAGACCATAAATGAATAAAATAATTAAACTTATGTGCATAAATGCACATTTATACTTGACGGGATTATGAATAGTCCACAAACCCGGAATTGCTCGCATTACCTGTTTACTTACCTGTGATAAATTTAAAGTTAATGAAGTACTATATGAATTACAAATGCTTACATGAATATTGATGGTGTATGAATAAAATAATGAGACTTATGTGTATAAATACACATCCATACTTGACTGAATTATAGAAGCTTCACAAATCTGGAATTGCTCATCTTACCTATTTACCTACCTAAAAAGGATATAAAGACATGGAACAAATAGTTAAAAATATTCATGCAGTAATGGTAGACATCTACTTGATAAAAAGACCCTTTGAATTCTTTATCCAAGATAAATTAAAATGAGCCTTCATTTGAAATGAAGGATGAATCTTATTGGAAAGACTTATCAATATCATTGTCAATAAAACTGTTGTTACTTAAAATTAATTTTGTTTAGTTTCATTTTTTTTTGCATCACTTGTTATTCATTGCACTTGTTCATGAGAATTTCATGCCTCCTGAGCTATGTCTGGCATAACTAGACCTAGATAAGTCAGGTTGTAGTGAGATGGAACTCTAGTGGCACCCTTTGGGAATCCAAACAGAAATTTCTATGTATTTCCAGCCTCTATGGTGCTACATCCTCTGATGAGAAGGAAATATTGTTGGGGGGGGGTATGTATTAGGGGGGGCCAGTCAATGGTTCCTTCCTACAATATTCTCATCAGGAAATATGTTACAACCAAGGTAATAAAAGGGTTGTATGGGGGTCCAGTTACTATATATATATATATATATATATAATAAAAAATAATAAATAATATATATATATATATGATTATAAGTGTAAAGCTGATTTAAAGTACAATATAGTTTTACATTTTTATTTACTGTGCAAATATGAAAAAGATAAAAATAATATTGATAAAAAAAATTGTTATATTCAGCTCTTTTATTTACTATGCAGTAAAAAGAAAAAAAATATAATTATTTCTTCAACCACAATTGGAATTTTTAGATTTAACTTGAAATAAAAGCATTGGGGAGGGAGGAGCAGAAATTTATTAAGACTGCCTATTTTTATAACAATGGATTGATTTAATTAATTTCTGGACCCTCATGACTTTATTTAAGTTAAATCTAAAAACCCCAATTGTGGTTGAAGAAATTCTTTTTTTTAGTGCACAATAAATAAAAGCATTTCATATTTTATCTATTAATCTATTATATATATATATATATATATTGTGCCATTACAATTTAGTCATTAACTAAATTTATAGTTATGTGCATGAGAGAAAATGAACAAAAATCATCACATTTTTATATAACCATAAAAGAAGCTGTAGGGCATCCAAGTTCAAACCCTACCAGATCAAAATTTTAAACGCTTTAGACAGAAAGAGAGTGGGTCAGCAATTATATGCTTTACTTGTTTGTGTGTTAATAAATCTCAAAAAGAGCAGCACACACATTTAATATTTAAATTTTCTGTTAAAAAGCAAAGTTATAATGCATACGTATAGGCAGTGTATGTGTAAGCTATTTAATTGTTTTATATTTCAACTATTCAACATTTTAACTTTCTTTAAAACTAACCTATGCTTGATCAATTCTAATATCTTATTCTATGCTTCTATTTTGCTTTTCTATAATTGTAATTGGGATTTAAAAGTTACAGATTTAATTAAATAATAGGGTTATAATTACTAAGCTAGCAATTATATTATTTAATGTTAGTTTATGAATGATTTGAAATAATGAAGTATGTGTGTACATTACATACAGAAATTTACATTTATTAAATATTGAAAGAAAAGGAAGGGTTAAATCTGTCAAATTATTTTTTTTGTACAATTTTATGTTAAAAGAGGAAATCTGTTGAATCAGATATCTATTTTTGTAGCAATTTTGTTTTTGTAAATGATTGTTTGTCACTTTGGGAGCTTAATCTGGGTGGGAACTCTAATTTTGAAATTGTCTTATCTTAAGATCTAAAGAAGGAAGCTCAAAAATTTGAAATGTTACCTAGGTGTAAAAAAAAAAGGATTAAGTCTATTTTTTTTTAAAACAAAAGTGTCTGGAAAAAGGATTAAACTTTTCAGTTGAAAAATAATTTAGTTGAAAATAAATTAGAGATCTAATTAAAACGAATTTGTCCAAAAATAGCAAGTGACGCTATCTCTGATTGGTTAAGTTAGCTAAAAAATTGGATATAAAAAGGTGTCTGGAAAAATCAGTTGAATTATTATTATTGTGATTATGATTCAGATTATTAGACTATTAAATTGAATGTTGAAAATATAAGAAATGACTGGCTAGAAAAATTATATGTATGTCCCATCTTGGCCTGACCATCTGGGGAAGCTGCACATCATATAGGAAAGAAAAGATGTTTTGTCTAAAATAATATTCTACACCTTTCAACTGACCAGAGAAATAAGATGTTTTTAATAGAAGGAAGAAAGCATTCACCTGCATTCGATGAAAGATGAATTAATCTACCGATAAATATTAATCATCAAGTCCAATTAATTGTTCCAACAACTGATTTTAAACTCAAGAAAATTTATAATGTGAAAACAACTGCTGTATTTCATTCACTAAAAGAATAATGCTTGACAGGAAGAGAAGAAAAATTGATATAATGATTTCCAAATTATCCACTAAAGCAAATAACCTCAATAGGATCCTCATCATCAAATAATTATATACTTCAAGAAAGTGATTGTTCCAAAGAACACGGAAATTGTTGCTGCCAAGTATAGACAGTATACAAGACAAGTGAACCCTTGGATCGGTAATATGACTTTTATATCTATTTTCTTTATGCAATCAGAGTATTAATAAAAATTTAGTAATAAAGTGACATATTTTATTTAAAGAACTTTTAAAGACAATTCAGATCGATGGAAACCAAGAATGTCTTAATAATAATAGCTTTGAACTACATAAATGATTGTGAATGTATCAAAATTTATTTGTTTATTAATTTTACAGTTATGAAATATTAATGTGTAAAACAATTTTTTTATGGTATTATGATTTTAGTTTTAACTAATATATTATTATTATTTTGGGATAAAACACGCACATACATAGTAATATTTTATATGTGTATAATTGCGAGTGAATGTGAAATAATAAGTAGTATTGAAATATTAGATTATTTTGTTTCAAGTTAAGTATAGCATTTCAGAGGTAGAAGAGAGGGGGAGAAAATAATTTAAAACTTGTTTCTAAAACTTGCTCTTTCAATTCTACTAACATTTTTTTTAACATTCTACTTACATGTTAGATTTATAAAGTATGTGTGCTAATGAGCGGATAATATATTTTTTTTCTTGAAATACTTTTCTCATGGAGTGAAAATCATGGTCAATGTGACATCCAACTTAATACAATATACATTTGAAGGGAAAGGGGGAAGAACTTGAAATTAATCTGAGGATTGTTATATAATCAATTATTATTATTATTCTTATTCATATCAATTTTCATGTTTATCTAGAAATTTTTATGTATATGTTAGAAATGCAGTAATAAATATTAGTTTGTTTTATTAAACGAGGCGTATATATTTCATTAAGTGTAGTCTTTGTTAAGTGTGATCATTCATCATCATCAGTGGTTGAATATTAGTTATTTAAGATATAAGTAAATATGCTAAAATTAAGCAATAATTATGAATTTCTTTATAAAAATTAGTTTTATGTTTAGGCTTAGTCCTAGAGCTGTAGTTGAAACCCTTGTCATTATCGTTATTATTATCATCATCATCGTCATCAACGTTTTAATTAATGAGCTGTTTAACTGTTTAAAGGCCATAAATAAATATTGATTTTATAATATTTAGTGATTTCTTAGTATTATTATAACCACATCCCGTCATCTATTTCATGCAAGGATGAGTGAATTGCCATCCTAAATTAGTTATATATAATCTGAGCTAGTAAACTTATAAAAATATTGAAACACATTTGTTATGCTAAGATCTAAGAAATGATTTATGTCTAATATACTCCACTTTGGTTTAAAGATGTTTTACTTTTACCTAAATATTAGTGTGTATAGTGATATGGCTCAAAAAGCAAAATCTCCCATTTTTATTAGAAATAAAGTACCAAAAGGGGATTCAAACCCGGTACATGTGAAAAGGTTATTAGATATAACTGTGTCTAGATTCAGATAATCTAGTGGCGCCCTGCTAGACCATATTCACTTAGTATTTGTTTAAACATGCACTTAACATCAAACCAAGAAATGAAAGTGGATAAGATCTACTGTCTGTATACCTGAGTTATATTTTATTGAATTACTAGTGTACTCACCTCACGTGATTTCATATACCTGAGTTATAATACTTGTTATTAATAATTTGCTTATAATTATTGATAGTGGGATATCTTGAGAAATCTAATGATAGAAATATGTTTCATTTCATCCAATGACCCGTAATATGATAGATAACTCAGTCTGATCTTTGGTTTAATAGCCACTACTCATGTTAAATAATTCTTTTCTTTTGATATAAAAATCTACAATGCATTTTTCGTTTATTAAGCTAAATATTTATATTGGAAGCTTTTTGAAATAAAATAAATATTTATATTTGAATCATTTCTTGATTAAATAATATACTTGATCCAGTTGATCCTCTTCATTAAGTTAAGCTGAATATAATAATATACTGAATATTTTGGATTCATAATTTTTTAATAATATTTGACATTTCATGATCATTTAATCAATATCTTTTGATCTAAACCCTAATTTTGTTACACTGGATATTTGATCTCTTAAATTTTGTTACAATATATATATATATATATTGTGTTGCTATGATAGTTTTATCATGCACAAGCCAACCAACAATAAGTTATATTTATTTTTAAAGTATATTAAATTATGCATATAATTTTAATATTTTCATCCAGAGTTTCGCCGCTCGATTTGTGTGTTGCATCTTTTAATTTTAAAACATTGAAGGTAATAGTTTTATGTGGACAAAATTTATTTAAAAGTTTATAAATGATTTCTGATGAGTGAATGTCCCATGTATCTAAATTTAGTTTAATTTTAAAATTAGCTTTGTCTGATTTAAATATATATTATTAGCTATAATATTAGTTATGTCAGTATAATTGGTGGTAGTTTTTCAAATATATGCTAAATATGCTTTTCCAGCTTAGCATTTGTTAAGCTTAGGGTTTTTTTAAAAAAAAAAAAACCTAGTTGTGTGTTATTCTTATTGCTAGATAACACCATAGTGTTATGAATTATGCTAATTAAAAGTAGAATTGTGCTTATTAAATTCAGATATTGCAATTAAAGTTTAAAGATTTTGAAATCTCTAATTGTTTAAAAGAGATTAAAATCTAGTATTGAATAGCCTTTGCCTACTATTATGTATAATTATATTATTTTATTAGTTTATTTATTAGAATAAACAATGTAAAAGAGTTTTAAGAAGGATGCTCAAAAACAGTAGTTAAAGAAGTTATGTATTATGATAAACCAAGTAAAGTTTTCAAAAGTCAAAATGCTTGTAATAGGTTCCAGTGCTATATTGGCAATGTTTGTATTCCATTTAAATTGTAAACACTTACTTATTGTTCTCAATAAACCAACTTATTATTATTTCAAAAAGTTTTGTTTTGTTTGTTTTACTTTTATATGAAAATATTATTGTCTTGGGTTCCAAGTTCACAAAATCTTAAGTTTCCAAAGTTTTTTTTTTTTTGTTTTTTAAGTGTCATAGCATCGGCCGGGACGCGAACCCGCAACCCGGGCAACTGCCTGCAAATGGAAGGCAGTTGCGCTGACCTCTCGACCACCAATGCAAGACAGTTTCCAAAGTTTATTAAATTTTCAATTTAAAAGTTCACAAATATATCATAAAGTTAATTAAATATATATTTGATATTGGTTTTAAAATTATGAAGTCATGCTAAAGTAAGTGGTTCCTAGATTGAATCACAATAACAGATAATTACATTATATCAGATACTTAGTTAAATGCCTAGTTAAAAGTTTTTTTTTTTAATTATCAGTATATCTTCTCAGACTAAAGATCATGCAATATGAGATTAAGAATATTAGCACGTCAGAAGACTATTTTTATTTATTATTATTTTAAAAACTGCACATTGTCTTATATTAACTGCACATTGTCTATCATTGTCTTAAACCTTATATGTCTAAAGAATTTTAATCCATCTGCATTTGAGGTCTTGAGTAGGTTGTCTGTGAGTATTGGAAAGGCATAAAAAGTACCCTTGCCCTTTTCTTTGCTCGAGCAATATCTTGGATAATAGGCCATTATTAATTTAAATTTAAATTGATTCATTAAATCTTTGAATTAATATTTATTTTGTTTATTATTCTAAGATTGAACCATAAGGTAATTATTTATGGTCAGCCAAGATATCACTCATTTGTTTTATTCACTCCAGAAATTATTTATTAGGTAACTTAAATTTTTATTTTGCACAAGAGTTTATTTTTTAGAAATCCCTGAGGTTGTTTACTCTTGTTGCCTTATTAAATATAATTTAGTAAGATAATCTTTCACAATCAAGGTATCATTTATTCTTATTCAGAGTGTGTGTGATCTGTTAGTAGGACTATTCTAATAACTATTAATTAATGATTTTAAATAATCTTTTGTATGGTTTAGTAGTAGATTATTAATATGCCATGATAGTTATAGTTGCACTAGTATTGGATTTGTTCTCTATCTGATTGTACATCTCTGAATCATCATCTCTTTTCTTAAATTTTATCGTAACCCCACTGAACCAAGTCATTAAGAGTCTCTCATTTCATTTCTTTTCATATCATTTTTCATCTCTCTTTCACATCTCTTCTATCATCTCATCCATTTCAAATCATTTCATTTCTTCTTCTCCTTCCATATCTCTCCACCACGTATCATTTCTGTTTCTTTTCATCTTTTCTTCTCTCTCTCTTTTATTATCATCTTTCTCTCTAATTCCATTTCTAAACTTTTCTTTTTACTTCTTTCTTTTTTCCTTTACCACCTCTCTTTTTTCTCTCTCTCATTTTCGTTCTCTTTCCTTTTCCTTCCCCCACCCTCCTCTTTTCTTTTGGTTACAATATATATATATATATATATATATATATATATATTGTGCCCTTATCTATAGGTCATAATAAGGTAGAATGGTCAATTGCTAAAAAATTTAAAATTTTAAAATATGTTTGTGTAATATATTGATAATTGTATGATTGATTAGATTTTATAGTACAATTTAAGGCTGAAAATACCTGGTATATAAAAGTGTAATGAATTATTTTAAAGAAACAGTTAAATAAAGCTTAATTATATCCTTGCATATGGTTGTAAAAGCTGGCCATATAAAATAATACAGCTATAAATAGTTAAAAGTATATTAAACAATTCAATTGTAATTTTTTAAAACTAATAAATTAAATAAAAACGATATGTAATATTATAATTATAATTAATATTCAAATTTAATCTAATATATTTTAAAATAAACTTTGGGATGGTGAGAATTATATTTAGTTCTACATTTTAAAATTATTTTCCAAATTTTTATAAAATATATCAGTTTTGGTAATTTAGACCGAGACGTAAATTAAAAAATCATCTGATAAAGTTAGTAATCATGTGACTGTATATTATATACCTTCACACACACGCTTGTTAGAATATAATAATAAAGTTTGTGAATTATAAAACTAAATATAATTGCTATCGATCATTAAAGTAAAAGTTGAAATATTAAATGTTATTTTAATAATTGTTTTAAAGTTTAAATAGTTTTGATAAAATTATAATTGAGTTAAAAAATACATTCTAAATAATATTTAAGACATGACGTCATAAATTCTTTATTTTAAAAAGGTTTAATCTATTATAAAACTAAAATGTGTAAATTTGTTTGCGCTAAAAAAGTCATTAACCAATCAATGGAGGTATTTTAGCAGACAAAAATATAAGAATTAGACGGAGCGGAAAAAAGTAATGTGTAAGTGAAGGAGGGAGTAACATATTTTTTAGCTGGATAAGATCGTAAGCTAGAAAAGTAATATAATTTTAAAATTTTATATTTATTTTAAAAGTTTTTTAAAATATAATATTTTGAACTGCCTTTACATGGAGGGCTAATTTTTAAAAGTTTTCTTACCAGGATATTTTATTCAAGTTTAGCCAAAACCTTACAGTAAAACTGGAAATACTACAGAAAATAGTATATAGAAGTTATGATAAAGGAAAAATATTTGTAAAGTGTCTTGATACAGCTTTATTTATGCTCAACCAGAAACTTATTATTGTAACTCAGAGGAATATAATTTGGACGCTATACGAAAAACCTAAAAGAGAAGTTATTTGTTGTCAGGAAAAATTATGACGCACAAATTTATAAGGCTACTCTGAAGTTATTTTATTCTTCTCTATGGAAAAATTAAGATAGTATATCATAAAGAAAAAATTATGTAAAAGTTATAATGGAGAAAGAATGTTTGTCTTTTTAAAGGAAACATTATAAAGTATATAGTACCAGAATTTTAAAAGAAGGTAAAAAAAAAAAAAAATTACCGAATAATGATATGAAAGAGTCATTATTTTTTTTTTGTGTGAAAAAAAAGAATAGAAAAACTTTCTCTAAGAGGAATTAAAAAATATTATAAAGTGGTCATTGGAGGAATGCTTGATTTGGAAAATATAAATCTAATATACTTAATAAAATGGATCCATGGAAACAGAAAAGTTTTGTTGAATATTTAAATCAAAGTACTGAGAAGATGCATCGTAAAAGTCGTGCGGGGGAAAATATTAGAACAGAATATGTAGACATTTTCTTTACGGGATTAATTGATATCATAATTAATAATTGTATTAAATATTATAAAAAACCAAGGATTGTCATCTATGAATATTTATTAAACAGAGCAATAATTTGTTTTACCTTAAAATTGAACAAGTAGGGAGAAGAACATTAAGTGACAGAAGAAGAAATAATAAACATTTTTTTTTAGCTTTAATATGAACGGTTTTCAAGAAAATTTGATGAAGAAGTACAGTAAATATAGTTTGGAATATTTTTTACTAATTTATTTTAAAATATAAAATGTTATGTGAGATTAGGGAAAACATATAAACATAAATTTAGTAATATTAAAATTTAAATATAATAGCTTGATAAAATTGTACAAATATTGTTTAAAAATAAAGTGTATGGATGGGAATCTTATATCTACAAGGATCAAATGGATGGTGAAGCCTATGGAACGCGATCGAGGAGATAAAGGTCATTTTGGTAATTTTAGTAGTTATTTATAATGGATAATGTGTTTTTTTAGATCATCTATTGACCTAAGAATTAAGTGTGAAAGTTTAAATTATATGTACACATTTTATACAACATTTTTAACATATAATGAGATAGGAGTAATTCGGATTATGCATACGACAATTTTTTAAAGTATATTAATCATATAATTTAACATAACAATTGTGTGATTCTTTTGAACTTTCATGTGATAAAGTATTCAGATATTTCAGTAGTTTGTATGACTAAATATACGGAGGAAAGTAGTAAAAAGATTTTCTTATAGAACAGTGGAATAGTTTTAAAATAAATGAATTTTATTATTGTTAGTAATGCAGATATGTATTTGTCGATGTACAGTATAGAAAAAAATCTTGAGAAATAAGATCGGATAGTGACTTGGAAGTACTAGTGGAAAGGAAACCAAGATGATGTTTTTTTTTTAAGAAATAGGAAAAATAAAGGATTTGGATCATATTTAGTTTTGTGTGATTTCAGTATAGTTAACTAGGCCCTATGACTGAACACATATAGTTTGGACAGTGTTTTTTGCATATCTTTAAACTTTTGATGTTATAATAAAGCTGAAGAAATAGCTTTAACATCGTTCCTATGATAGAGGTTGGTAGACAGGTAAAGGTCACTCCTCTATAGTGTCTTTTAATTCACTGTGCCATGATTGTCAAGATATATGACGAGTAATATTCTAGTTTCACATGATCACATTTCCTATACTAGCACATTAATTGTTAATACTGTATGGAGAGTTTTGCTCTGTTTATTAATATTCTAGTTGTATTTTGATCCTATGCATCTATCTTCGCTATCCTTATTTCGTGAATCTGCATCGGTCAGAAAGATATTTTCAAAGAAATAATGAATAAAATAGAACTGAAGATATGTTATCGTTTACGTAAGAATAGTTTATTTGCTGGAATGTATAGAATTGTGTAACTTTAAAATTGAAAGTCCAAAATATCATAAAGAGAGAAAGAATCATATAATACATTGTAAAATTAATTCAGAAATGAATATAAGATTTTTGAAAGAGAAATCTAAACAAAGTTGTTTTTTTTAAAAGTGATAATAAATTTTGAATTTTTTTTAAAATAATATTTAGAAAATAAGTATTGCATATTTATTAAGAAAATAGTTCAATAAGGTATAATAAACATATACTTGTGCATGGTATATTAATAGTTATAATTATATCATCCGAAGTAAGGCTTGAATGAGAATATTAGGATTAATAAACATTGGATAATGAACAATAAAAACCTAATACCAAATGTAGAACAATGTTTTGACTTTGTAAGATTCCATGCAACCAATATAAAACTAAAATTTTATTGTTTTGTAGAATTTCACTACGAATGTAAATTTTGTAAAAAAATATAATTTTAATAATATTAGGGATGCAAAGTGTTTGTGATAATCATATAAGAAATGCATTTTGTAATAAGCTAACCTTAATAATAAATCAAGTAATAATACTGTATTTTCTTAAGTGTTTAAAAATAAGATTTAACTAGGAAAAGTAAATAATATTTTGATTTCATTTATAAACTAATAAACTAAGTTGAGATATGAGAGTAAGGGATATCCAATGTATATAGTGTAAAAATATTGTTAATTTATTTATGTTGTTAATAAACTTTGTTTTAAATTTGTTTTAAAGTTTTGTGTCCGAGTTGTTATTTCTCCACATGGATGCATAAAATCACGATACATTTATAATTGAAACAGACATATAAGTTTTGCACAAAAGGTAAACATAAAGGTGTTATAAGAATTTTAAGAATTTATTGGTATGTTAAAATTAAAAGATCATAATTTTATATTATTTATTGGTCATAAGTCGGTTGCCACAATATTACATTAAATTATATGCTAATGTTGCCACATGTATTCTATTGTCAGATTATTAAAATACTACCACGTACGTATTTATTTATTTCAATTTAGGAAGAAATAAGATTATATTATATTATTATTGTTATTATTATTTTATTATTATTAGTTGCTGTGTAGTAGATTATGACATAAAATTCCCTTTTCATATTTTACTACCGTAATTTTAAATCAGTTAGAATACAATTTATGAACCTGAGATTTTATTTTATTTCATTTTATTTAATTGAGCTAGATTCTTGTTATAAAGAAGATTAAGATATGATTATTATTTTAATCGTAGTGAATAGAGCTCAGAAAGTCGTAAGAATACTATGAGTTAATTATTTGGTATAGTAAAAAGGGGGAATAGGGTTCTTATGTCATTGAGGTAGTATCGTGTGGAAATGTCTCAATGTAGTCTATCTCGTTCCTCGTATTGTCACTCCATGTCTCATGAAAATAGTAAATATTTGTTAATTCATTTTAAAATTGAACCGTATTTGTATTTTAAAAATTAGAGCTAGTAATCATTTTAATTAATGCTGAATATTTCATTTATTTATTTGTTAACTGAGCTAGAACCCGTAATATTCGTAATAAACAGTATATTTTGGGGTGAGAACGCGCGGGGGGAGGTTAGAATATATATATATATATATATATATATTGTAACAGGATGGGGGTAGGGTGAGAAGTTAAAGGGGGTCTGGGATATTAAGAAAAACAAAATGAACCTGGAGTGACGGAAAAATCATCATCAACCCCAAGTAAATACAAAACTATATATTTACAACTATAATAAGTAAGATATATTTAGGAATAAAATGAGATTAGAGAATCTCTGAGAACATTGAGAGATCAGCCAGCTAACTCAGAAGAGCAACTACACTCATAATTAACCACCAGCATTATCATTTAAAAAATAAGTACAAGTAAATACTTGGTAGAACCATCCATCATCATCATTGATGGGAATAAATAAATTAGTACAATAAATCAGAATAAAATCAACAGTCCATCTTGTGGCTGGATTTGAACCATAAAAAATATAAATCAACAGTCATCCTTGTGACTGGATTGGAAATGGGTCTTCTGTAGACCAGGCTAACCATTGAGCCTTTGCCATCTTGGGCAATTATATAAACATAACTTGGATGCACCAGCTTAGTGCCCATCCATTAAAAATACACAATAATCAGAAATCAAAACAATATTGCTGGTACATTTACAACATGCTGATCATCATCAATGCTCAGGCCACTTGTACTGGCCAACTATAAACTTAAATTTTTAATAAGACTGAAGTAAAATAAAAATATAATAGTACATGGGCTTTAAAGAGTATCCTCTTTTGCACCAACCAGGATGATGATTGATCATCTCTGGATGCCCCAAAGCATTAAATATACATCCCCATTTATCTGTGTCCGAATCTAGCCCAGAGAACACAAGCTCTATTACTGTTTGTGACCAAGAGATGATGAAAACAATTTTAACAATTAAATACATTTATTAATAACAATAAAAAATGATATTTAAGGTCTTATAGGTTAAGGGTTCTGAATTTGAATGGTATACAAAATTATATACACAACTAGAGGTATTACATTGTTTTACAATATTTCTCAATTTCTACAAACGCATATATATATATTCATACACAGATGTGTGTTTTATAATATATAAGGAAGACATCTCAAATAAACATAAAGTGATTATTAAAAAAAATGATTAAACTTTATATGTATATGCGCACAGACGTGCGATTTAGGTATATACAATTAATATTCAATAACAAAAGCCTTAAATTTGCATATATGTCCTATTTGACAAGCATTGAGATATATCTGCACACAGATTATTTATAAATTTAATTTTTTCAAATAATAAATAACAATAATTTCTACAATTACAAATTGCGTTTGAATATACATAAAATTTACATTTTTAATTAATATTAAAAAAAAACTCAGTTTATCAAATTCTATTACAGCTTTGTTAATTTTTTTTTTTAAAAAAAGTATAGTCAATTTTCGAGACGTTAGAAAGCTTTTTATTAGGTTACCTCTTAACTAATTATAAATGTCTTTAAATTTAAAAATATAGATTTAAAATGTCCATCAAGTGAATTATTGAAAAACAACTCACTTTTGTATGTAAGTTTATCTGTGCTTCTCTTCACATATGTAGACACAGCCACATACATATAAGTACTTCTTTATTCAGCTGGTGTTTTTCTTGGGCAAGTTGGTTTTTTTGAGCCATCATAAAAATATAATCCAAGTTTATTGTCACTATCAGGTAAAAGTACACAATTCATGTAAAATGTTGGTCCATAGTTGGTCTTCTGTCTGTGTAAAACTGTTCCAGGCAAGCAGCTGTCCTTTCCATATTTAAGGCTATGAATTACAGCACAAAGAAGTGGACCATTTTCTCCATGTGAATTCAAACTCTTGCTAAGGAAAACAGTCTATTATCTTGCCTTCAACTACATCAGTTTATGGTAGCTATTCTGCAAATTCTCTGGTCAGCTAAAACCAACTGCTGCACTTTATCAAGTTGCAGTAAAATATTGAAACCAATTTTCAGCTGACCGTTCTTACAAAAATTATTATCCAGACTGGCTGATATTTTTTATCAGCTCTTTTTATAAAATCATGTGAGGTGTTATAACAACACCTTGATTAAAAACAGAATTTTATTTTTATCTCTCTAATCCCTTGGAATCTATATACATGTTTTTACTTAGGGGATTTCTAATAGATAAAAATTTTGTTTAATTAATTAAAAAATTCCAAAAATAAGTATGGTGTTTTTACATTTCAAAATCAGAATAATAATAATACAATATTTATATTTATTCAGACCTTTTAAAAGTTTAATTTATAAAACAATATTTTAAATCAGAGTTATTATTTATTTATTTCTATTTCAGTAAATGTAGAAAATATCTACTATAATTTTTGTCTGTGTTTATTTCTACTTTTCCTTTACTTTATATATATATATACACACACTATATTATTATGGATGTACCATGTAACCCAACTGATTACAAGTGAAGTAGCTCAAGATCGCACCCACAACCAACCTTAGCCACCTGAAATAGTGGATTGTTTTTCTTTACTTAGCATGTAAAGATCAAATTAATAATAAGTTTTGCTAGAACATTTTTAGAAAAATATAAATGTTTTATAGTTATAACAGTGTACTAATTACATATTAAGTACTGGGAATGATGGGTAATTTAGGTAAAAACATACATTATATTAGTAATAAAATTTTATTGTTTAAGAAAATACAAACCTTGATTAAAAAAAATAGTACAAATATATATATATATATATTACAATTGTATTGTATTGATTATATTAAATATAGACAATGACTTAAATGATGACAAGAAAATAATCATAGCAATAGAAAATAAATCAAGTATTTTAATAAATAACTGAGTATAAGAGAGATGATAATAATATTAATATTCTGTTATTATTTATTTTTTAAAATGAATCGTAATTATTTTATTTATTGAAAATGAATCGATAATAAAAATATTTTATAAATACTACAATAGGAATGCTAGATTTAAACAATGGGAATAACGCTGGTATAAAAAGGGAAACAATTAAAAATCATTCATTTTTATTATTCTTCATTTTGACATGAAAAGTCAAGTTTTAATATTATAATTATTTTAATAATACCTTTGTGCAAGATGGACATTTTTTAAAGCAGCATCTCAACAAATTAATGTTTTTCAAGTTATTTGCCATTCGGAAAAAAAGTGGAGGAACTGAATAGAACATTCTTATTCTAATTCAATAATCAGATAAGTTAAAATAATTTATCAATTTAAATTTTATTTTTTTTAAAAGAAATCAAAAAAGAAATTGGAACCGTTTGTTCAGTTTAAAATTTATAAGTTTATATAGCCAATTATTACAAACAGTAATAGCTATATTTTTTTCTATAAATATATTTTTGTTAAATGCAAACCGCATATATATTTATATAAACCTGTGTATATAGTTAAAATATGACATATTTGGCTAGAATAATTACTTGTCTTTGAGTGGAACATTTTTTTTATCCACTATGACCATGTGAAAACTAATATTTAACTGTCTACAATTTAAGTGCCTGATAAGCTGGATCCACATAAGATGGAAATCTATGTGATGAGTAACACAAAACTACCCACTGCCAACTTAAATAAATTCAGAATGTGCTATATAGAATCAATCAGGAGTTCCAGTATCTATAATAAAAAA
The DNA here is from genome assembly GCA_028023455.1 of Epiperipatus broadwayi. Taxonomy (NCBI): domain Eukaryota; kingdom Metazoa; phylum Onychophora; class Udeonychophora; order Euonychophora; family Peripatidae; genus Epiperipatus; species Epiperipatus broadwayi. The sequence goes on along the minus strand of JAQFVV010000952.1, from coordinate 129,649 downwards.
ATGCATAAATTGCAAGAACTGTTAGTGTATGAAGGACTCTGAAAAATAATGATACTTAATCATATTGATTCATAAAATATTGTAAAATTATGTTTTATTTTCTTTTGTATAGATTTTTATTTTTATTTTATTATCTTGATCTTGTGTTTGGAAAGTACTAATGATAATTCAACATGGAACAGTCCAACATAAGAAAGTATCATGAAAGTAGGGGGGGGTTGAAAAGTTTTTTCTTTTTGTTTTTAATAAAATCTAGGTGATTTATTTTCTACCAAAATACTTGATTTTCAGCTATGAATTTGAAATTGAGTGTTCAAATAGAATATTTAAAGGTAAGAGTTTTTTCTCTTTTAAAGTCACTGAAATAATCAATACCACAACATGACATGACTATTTATATTATATGTGTTACTAATAGTATTCGTAAGATCTTTATAATGAATGAATGAGTAATGCTTTTAAATTAATATTCTTTATAATTTTCTGTTCTATCATATCGTATGTTGTTTTATTATTATATTTTTTCACACTTAAAACTGCATATTGCATCTGAAGTTGCATTTAAATTTTCATTGAGTTAGCAATCTCACTTTTAATTAATAACTTTTCAATTATTTTGGATATATAGATGTTTATATTATGAGTGTCTATCATAGGCAACAAGGGTAGATGGTTTTAAATTGTTTAATTAACAAAATGATATATGCTCATCATAGACATAAAAACTACAAGTACAGAGGTATATGTCCAAATAATTTAATTGCACTTGTAAATAATTTTTTTTAAATTTTCTTTTCTACAGTGAGTGATAATTTGTTTTATGTTTGAATATATTTTGTTTTGTAAATAAATATAAAGTTTTGTTAATTGACAAGGTCTCTGTAGTTTTATTGATCCAACATTTACAATCAATCCAGCTTTTACATTCAATCCTATAACCAATATTTTACACATGCACACACATATTATTGTTTGATGAGCAGGAGAGAACATTGTTAAATAAAGATTTTTTTTCTAATAGATAGGATGGGTTATTTTAGTTGTTGATTTACAGTTTGCATAGGTACATCCCTGTTAAGAGAGTCGAACGCGAATTCTTCCCGAGTTCGAATATCTGAGGCAATGGTTCCGAAAAAGAGGGGTGAGGTATTAGATGAACTGATTTAAATTACATGTAGATTTGATAGATAATGCTTAGGCTAGTCTAATAAAGATAGATGTAATCATGAGTCAAATACTCCATCATGTTATCTTTAGCATCCTACATGAAGACCCTAGGTTCGACAGTAGTTAGATGCTATCTTGCTCTCTTCCCCTATATATGTGGATGGACCGGACCATTACATTTGGCACTATCAACTTTAGGATATGAAATATAGGTGTATGAGCACTTTTTAGATTTGATGTAAGTTAATTATATGTTGTGGTCGAACCAGCTGATTGTTGAAGTTGATGTGTGTGATCAAATGTATTTCAGACCAGGACGTTTGGGTATATGTTACCAACCATTACAATATATATATATAATAAAAATAATAAATATAACAGTAATTAACTATTATATACAGTCTTTAAATCCACAGAAGTACTTTCAGTTAACCTCACCCTGAAAAACTGGCTGTGATTGAGCATTTCCCTACCCCTTCTAACAGACGTCAGGTGAGATCATTTTTGGGGCTCTGCAACTTTTATCATAGATTCTATGAAAACTTTGCCATAGATTTGTCAACCTTGGTCCAGTTATTAAGAAAGGATCAGAAATGGGTTTGGAGTTCACAACAGGAGCAGGAGTTTCAACTCATCAAGAAAAAGTTTCTCAAACATGTAGTTCTGGTTTATCCTGATTTTTCTCAAGCTTTTTATATACAAACTGACAACAGTAGACATGGGTTGGGAGTAGTTCTATTTCAAATTGATAAGCAAAAATGCCACAAAGTATTATATTTTGTAGCTGTACTCTAAAAGGGGCTGAAAACAATTATACAACTACTGAAAATGAAGCTTTGGCTATTGTATGGGCCTTTGGAAAGTTTAAACAATTTTTGTTGGGCTCAAATGTCATCGTTATTATGGACCATAAATGTTTGGACCTGACAAACGATCAGTTGATTCGATGGAGCTTGATCTTACAGAAGTTTCAATATTAAGTAGTCCATCACCCTGGCCGAGATAATATTGTGGCCGATATCTTAAGTCGGCATCCCATAGATATTCCCCAATGTCACTTTAATTCTAATAACTTAAGTATAGCTGCTGTTACATTGACCATAGATGACTCGGTGGAGTAAGACTTGTGGAGACTAGTGGAAATACAGGCAACTGACCCAGAGTGTGCCCAGATTGTAGCACACAAGAAGTGGATGTGAACTTTACAGACTAGTGATACCTATCAGTTAAACCAAAAGAAAAGGGCTTACCGACTCGAGGAAGGGATATTTCAATACCAGGTTACCTCAGAAGAAGATTCCTGGAAAACACTCAGACCCAAAAGGCTTAGAAACCACTTGATTGAGTATGTACATTGCCTTTATGGACATTTTGGCCCCCATAAGATAGAGTATATACTCCGAGAACTCTTTATTGGCCGGGCATGTACTCATACATGTTATCTGTTCTTGTACTCAAACATCTTATCTGTTCTTAAAACCTGCCACACATCTGCACAAACAAAACATATAAATGAGAAATTTGAAGGAACTGTGCAACCAATTTTGGCTCAGAACCTGAATGAATTACTAGCCATTGACTTTTACGGTCCTTTACCTGCTTACAAATGTTACATATTTTTGTTAGTCATGTATAATGTGTTTTCAAAATACCTGACTGCATACCTTCTAAGAAGGGCCGATGCACTCAACACTATCAAAGTCTTGCAAGAGCAGCAGATTCCTAAGGTTGGAAAACCACAGTTTATCCTTACTGACCAAGGTACTCCATTTAAGTCTTGCCACTGGAAGCGGTGGACCCAGCAACAGGGAATACAGCATTAATTAACATCTATACATAATCCCCAATCTAATCCCAGTGAGGGAGTTATGAGGGAGGTAAACCATTTATTTCGGCTATATGTCAGCAGTAATCACAGAGAATGGGTGAACCAAGCTGGGAATGTTATTAAATACATAAATTGGACACTAAATGAGTCCACAGGGTTTACACCAATTAGGCTACATTTTGGTCAAAATTATCCCATACTTATTAAGACTTCAGACGTAGGATTAATAGAGAAAAGGATAAGGAAAAGGCTAGGAGGAGGTTAAAGCACATGGCTAATTTACGAATAAAGTGGGGAAATCAGAGACCATGCCAATTTGATACCCGGGACTTAGTTTTTGTTAAGAAACCACATGTGAGTAATCCCGCCCAGCACCAGTATAAATTTTTTTTCCTATCTACGATGGTCCTTTCACCATCCAAAGTGGAGTGGGCCAAATGCCTTTATTCTGGAGGACAAATCAGGGGTTTATGGATCTTATAATGCCCAGAGTCTCAGACCTGCTGAGCAAAAGATTGACATTACTAAGATAGAACCACCTGATCGAGGTTAGCTTTAGTAATCGGATGGAAAATTTTGATTATGATTACCTAAGTAGGAGAATAAATAAAATTGAAGTAGGAAAATTAAAATATTATTTTAGATAAATATAGGACAAACTTTCAGCTTGGATTTTGAGGTGTTGCAAATGTTTAAATTATTTTTAAAAAAATATAGCACTAGAATGTTTTATTTTTTTTTAATGGCAGGATGGGGTAGTTGAACTGGATACTTCCCATCTCAAAAGTTTAAAGATTTAATATTTATTTTTTTGTTACATAAGAAAGGTATATTCTCACACTTATTTATTTTATTGTCTATATATTTTTTTTTTTGTTTAATAATTGTGATTCAAAATCTTTTGTAAAAAGAAAAACTAACATTTTATTTTATCTGTTCAAAGTTTTTTTTTTAATTAAAAGAAAATTAATTTTATTCTTGTTTCTGGAAAGTTTTTTTTTTTTGATCAATTGAAATGTTATTTGCATTTTTGTTGCTTTAATATGAATCTATTTTATCTAAAAGGAATGGAGGTTTTAATTAATTAATATTTTTTTAATGAGATTTGCTCTAGGCTAAGATCTCTAATAAAAAAAAAAGGATCGCGTGGGAGATTAAAAGGGGTGATAAAAAAAATCTAAAAAGGAGAGGACTGATTATTCTAAAAGGGAAGAGACTTGAAATTAGTCTAGAAATGACCTAGATTATTCTAAGAATAACAATCTCGCTCATTTTTTTTGTCAACCAATTTCTAATGGTTGTTTTATATTAGCTTACAGAAGTGCTTATTTAATTGCCAGACTTGTCATAGTTGTGAAGGTAGTGCTGTTCGCTTCCGTGACCCAGAGTGAAGAGATTTTATTCACTTATATGTCGAAAAAATCTTTGGCCGAATTCTTAGGATAGCCTACATTAATTTGTGTTCACTTTACAAGTTGGCCAACTTCTACACCATGTGGGTTCAAACCTCGAGCATGTGCTGCTAAACCCATTCTAGGCAGATCCCGATCTCCGAGCTGTTTTCCTCAGTTATGATCTAATTAAAGCTCGAACTAAGACTGATTCCTCCACATGCCTTCACCCTCACTGCCATTTAAAGAAAATAGTTCAATCAATCTTACCATCATCCATCTGTGAGTACTCACTGGACTTATTAGTACCATAAGGTAACTTATTTTATATTCGCGTTAGGGCATAAATCTCCCATAAGAACATCCGCTCAATATAAAAGTAGCAATTGTATAAAATTTTCATCCAATAAACATCACATGACCACCTCCTTTTATGCTTGTAAAATTTTCATGTCATAATTACATAACATTCTTTTATCTATTAGTGTGTAAAGATATCTTTTAATTTAAATAGTATATTTTGTAAGTTTAAATTTTTCATTTATTATGTTGCAGAGCTTGTATTGCAGATTTCTTTATTAGCTATTTAGATTCACCTTTGATTAATTTATATTATTAATAAATATTGGGCAGATATTATTTGTTTTCTCCTTACTTTTGAAACACTTAATTAATTTAGAATATAGTAGCTTGCCATCATTGGTCTAATGTTTTCTCGATTGAATAAACCTGGTTTTATCATCAACCGGGATTTTGATTTCTTTCTGAAATTATGCAAGCTTTAATTCTTTCACATTATATTTGTTCTTCTTGTAAGTGGATCAATCTTGGTAATTTTAAACGTAATTATCATGAGCTGTCCTGCAACATATGATGTCTCTAGATTCAATGTTCTAGAGATGGCTCATCCATGCTGATTCATTGATTCTTTACAAGACTAGTTTTTTTTGAAAATTTTTAAAAATTAAAAAAAAAAAAAATTTTTTTTTTTTTTAATCGAGCAAAAATAAAGTTATTTCTCCTTTCCCGTCATTCTATGAGAAGATTGGTGTATCTGCCAAAATGTTTATTGTCTTTTTTTATTTTATAAGTGCTCCGTGCGAAAGATGGGTCAAAGTTTTCTACTTTTGTATATGTTTGAATTTTAATGAACTCTGAAATTCTTATTGTAAACCTAATAAATTTTAAATTTATATTAACTAACATTGGTTGTTTGCTTATTTCTTGATTGTCTGAACAATTTATTAAGACCTCTTGCTATCTCACTGAGTCTAGTCAGTGCCAGTCATCATCATCATTAACCTTTGATCACGGTAAACAAATTTTCCAGATTTGTAGTGATCTGGTGGCGCCCTCTGTGATCAAAGGTAATTTAAAATTTTAACCCACTGTTACAATAATAAAAGTTGTTTTGCGGAATTATTAATTTTAATTTTTAATATTTTAAATTTTTGTATAGTGTAATTTTGAATATAAACCTAGTGATTCTCAAAAAGTATATGTTTATATTTGTATTAGTGTGTTTGTGTTTGTTTTTGCATCGTATTTGTATGACAAGTAATGGTTTACATATATAGAGCAGTGCAATGTAAATTTTAAAAACTGATAATCTAATGTACAGAAAGGTTGCAGTTGATAAATCAATCACAAAATTTACTTGGCATAGTGCTATGTGAAAATATAAACACTTAAAACCAATAAAGAGAGATTTCAAATGGTATGTGTATAGTGGTATCCACAATGGTTGTGCATATACCACATGGGATTGTATGCAGGCAAATAATCAAATTGTGATTTCTGCCTATGTTTTGATACTCATGCTGTGGAGTCAGTAGTTTTGCCACATCTTGCATATATTATTTTCAAGTCTATAGCTAGAAAATGAGCTATATGCAAATAAATTATATCTCTGTGGGACAATAAATATAACCAAGATAACATCACTGGTGTGCATATAGAATATAAACATCGCTGATGTACACAAAAAATATAAAATGAATAGTTAAAACTCATTTTATCAGTGATACAGACAGTAGCCTACAATTTCTAGTTTTAGATAGACAAGAAGCTAATTGCTATAATGACAAATGCATAACCACCTGGAAATGATATGTTTTGTATCTTTTATTAGGATGAATTTTTTTTTTACTTATATATGCCTTTGAGATTTGTCAACTTTTGAGGTACAAGATAAAAATGAAGAATTCTTATGCAAATATTTTTGGAGATTCTGAAACTATAGATTATTTCAGGTAAGGAGTATTATATATTGTTTGAAAGATAATTTTGTGAGAAATACAAAGGAATTATCAGTGAAGATGTAATTTAAATTTAGTTAATGATAAATTAGAAATTATGAACAAACAATAAAGAAATAATTATGTTGGATGTTGAAATTTCTTTTTTCCTTATTTTTTAAATTATAATCACTTTGTTTTAGCCTTATTGTTTTCCTTAGTTTTTCTAGTTTCTATCAATATAAAGTTTTTTGCTCTAATATTATTAAAACTGAAGTTATTGTAAAAATTGTATCTCAGGTCAGTTTTAAAAAAATTCAATATGGCACCTGGAACCATACCAGATATGTTAAATATGTAAAAATAATGTTTGTGAAAAAATAAATAAAAATAACAAGATTAATTAATTAGTGACAGTAAACTTTTGGAATGCCAGTAAGATTTCTTATTGAATTAATTAAAAGAAAAACATGTAAACTATCTCATAAAAGTGATAGTAGATTAATCTAAGAAATGATTATATTATAAAGCAAATGTAAAAATTGATTAATTAAAAAAAAAACAATGAGGAAAAAGCATATAAAGTTGAAACAATCTATTGTTAATCAGTCTGTTTTGCATTTCATGATCAAAGTCATTATGCTCTCCAGTCTAAGTTGGATCTGCAATCTGTTAGATCATTTCCCTCTCAAGTCTGGTCTGCAATCTATAAAACAGTAGTCAGTCTAAAAAACAATACAAGACTTACTTTATTTGGTCTTCATCCAAGAAGATATGGTGTCACTGCAAATGGCAGTATTCATCCAATGATCATTCAGCTTATGCTAAAATGAGATTTATTATAACATGTAGGGAATCATTCCAGTCTTCATTTGTGCTCTTACATTATTCATTGTTCCAGATATTCAGAAAGTGTAAAAATGCAGTAGTAAGCCAGTCAATTACTGCTTCAGTCTTCATAAATGCAAAAGCTATGGATCTAGCAAAATGTGATTCTAGATCAATTTAGAATTGATCGACAGGATTTAGTCCCAAAAAATTCTCTGCAAATCAGTTGTCTCATGTGGAACCAATATCCTGAACAAATGCCTAGATTGTAAATAGACACTGCAACATACTCTCTTGTTTGAGAGAAACCTGGTAGGAAAGCCACAAATGGCATCGATCGAGAATCAATAGCCAACTGCTTAAAAAATACACACAAATGAAAACCTAGGTAAAGTTATTTTAAATAACTAAACAGACACCTGATTTTAAATGAACTTTAATAAAGGACTATTATAACTATAGCCTAAAGTCATCAATTATATTTTCTTGTGCAAACTTTATTGTTATATTATGTTAAATATATGCATGTGTAGTTAAATAATAATATTTGATTTTTGTTTTGTCTATTTTCTCTCTTTTGTCACTGCATTATCAGTAAATTAATGTAGAGATATTTTATGTTTTAAGTAAATGCACTGGACCCTGAGACAGAGTGTGACTAGCCATGGGATATTTTAAGCAGTAGATTTGTGGTCTATCATCTGAGTATTCTGGCTATATAGCTTATATAGTCAGATGGCACCTGAGTTTATACTCAAACAAATAAAATTATTGAATGTAAGGTATTGGATCTAGCAGTTGGGAAGTCCTATAGCCTGGAAAGGTGATAGTCGGTTATGCTTTATATAGCCTCAATCTTGCTATAGGTATCATTGATGGTTAATCAATCAATGGTATTTTATTTTTCCATTTGAAGGATCAGTACATCCCTGTAGTATTAAAGTAAATGTTAAATTTATTAAGTTTAGATTCCAAAAATTTATAAAAGTATTTAAACCCAGTTAAACAACATTTATTGTTTTGAGGGTCCCAGTTAAAATGCCATCCAACATGGGTGCCAAAGTGCCATAAATTGACCCAATATAAGCAAAGTTAAAAAAGTAAAATCATAATTAAAATTTTTTAAAAAAGGATTGAAACTAAAATTTAAATTAAAATCTAAATTGCATAGATAATAAACATTAAAATTGGTAAGCAGTGTGAGAAGAGAAATGGACCAAGGCAAGCAAATTATAATATATATATATATATAATAATAATAGTTATAATATATATATATATATAATAATAATAGTTAAAAATAAAATGTAATTAAAAAGGAGAGAGAAAAAAGTGGCCAGATATAAATGAATTCATTATTGAGGTTGTTTATAGCCAGGGGAATTAGAGGTCTGAGGGGGTAGGGGGGTTGTGAGTTAGTCTAACACTTCCTTTGATTTAAAATAGTTAGTCAAACACTTCGTTTGATTGAAAATACTTAGGAACAAATAAAATAAAATGTTTTTTTGAAAGTCAATAATGGAAAGATTATAAAATACATAAAATAAAAATATTTTAGAGAATTAATAACTGAAAGTGGAAGTAAAAGAGTAGTTAAATGGAAATAGAATGAAAATTATATTATAATAAAGTTTAGAATACATTAATTCTTATTAAGTGCATAGTCATCACATAAATTAATTAGTAAAGAATTTACTAGCTTCACACTCTCATATCAAAATGCTTTAGATTTTCCCATATAATTAGAAAGTAGGTTGAAGATAAGACAGCCGCTCTTATCTTTATAAAGTCATAATCTCATGTTAAGATCCCTTTTGTGGTAAAATTGAGCATTGAAGGTGCATAGTATTAAGATTAAAGCCTTATATGTATTTAATAAAGTATAGAGTAAATATATGATAATAAAAGGATATTTTTTTGTAGAGAATCAAATATATGGTGATATAAATTAATAAGTTAAATAAGATTAAAATAAAAATCTAGAGTAAGAATAAATAAAAATTTTGTAAAATAATATTTCAAGTAAGTATAGGTTGCATTTTGGTTGATAGGTTTATGGGGTGAGTGTACAGATAAAGATCAGGGAAGGAATGTAGGCTGTCGCCATGTGAACATAAGACCCATAATGGGCTAAGTGGAAGGGATTGTCCAATAGGATGAGGTTCCAATAGAAAGGTTCTGGACTCATGGGACACTGGGATAGAGTACCAGTCCCTTATTTAAAAATATGTGTCCTGGAAAATAGATCCAGATAAGCTGCCAATCAGTTTGTTACGAGAAAATTCCCTACATGTTATAATAAATCTCATTTTAACATAAGCCGAATGATCACTGGATGAATGCTGACATTTGCAGTGACACCATATCTTCTTGGATGAAGACCAAATAAAGTAAGTCATATTGTTTTTTAGCATAAGTTGAATGGTCAGTGGATGAATACTGCCACTCACAGTGATCCTGTACTTCTAATATGCAGACCCAAGGGAGAAAGTTCTGGGCTCATTCAATCTATTAGAAGAAAATTTCCCAATACTTTAATGAAGTTATGTTAGAGTAGTTTTTTTATTGCATAAGTCGGATATAAACCAGATGTGTTCTGTGCCATTTGCAGCATGTACCTTCTTTGTAGGCATTGGAAAAATGCATGTTCCTTGAGGTCAATCACATATGACATAATCATTGGAAATCAAAAGTAGATTACAGCCTGTGACATTAGAAGCATAAAAAAGTCACCCTCTGTAGCTTGACAACTTGAGCAAATCTAAACTTATATGGTAGAAAAATATATAAATAAATAAATAAAAATCAAATGGTAAAGTTAGAAAAATATAAATAAATAAATTGTCAGACATAAAATGGGTCAAACTGGAACATTTTACTTGTCAAACGGAGGTGTGTATAATATAACAAGAGATATGTGTTGTCAGACTCACATATATAGCATTACATGTTTCATAATTTTAAAAAAATATATGATTAAATTTATTTAGGAAAAAAAACTTGAAGAAATAATTAGTCAAGTAAATTTTAAACCACATATTTCTAAAATAAAAAGTTTGCATATACTTTGCTTTTAAAATAGAATAAAACTATTTGTTAAAAAAAGGGGGCGGGCAGAAGAATTAGAGAGAGAAAAAAGGATTTAAAACTTACTCTCTCCTTTTATAAGTTAAAAATAAAAAAATAAATTTTTATGAAAAAATAAAGTAAAAATAACATTAATTAATTAGAGACAGTAAACTTTTGGGATACCAATAAGATTACTGATTGTCATAAAAGCAACAGCAGATTAATCTAAGAAAAGATTAGATGAAAGCAAATGTAAAAATTGATTAATTAAAAAAACAGATTCCAGTTAAGATCAAACTTTAAAATAATGATAAGAAGTTAAAGCAATGAGGGGGAAAAGCATATAAAGTTGACATGATCTGGTCTGCATTTTATGACAAAGTCATTCTGCTTTTGAGTCTGCAAGTCAGGTCTGCAATCTGTTAGATCATTCCACTCTCAAGTCTGATCTTCAATCTGTAATTCAAATCTGTCTGCAATCTATAAATCAGTTGGGTCTATAATCAGTAAATCAGTCTAGTCTGCATTTTGTCATTGAATCATTCTGGTTTTCATTTGTATTCTTACATTATTCATAGCTCCAGTGATCCAGATATTGGGAAACTATAAATGCAATAGTAAGCCAAGCAATTACTGCTGCTTCAACATCAGTGCACAAGCCACAGATATAGAAAAAATATAATGCTAAATTTATTTAGAAGTGATCGACAGAACTTCAGGCCCAAAAGTTCTCTGCAAATTGATTGTCTCACCAGGAACCCCATGCTCTGAACAAATGCCTAGATTGTATATGGATGCTGCCACATACTCTCATTGTTCCACAAAAACTTGGAAGGAAAGCCATGAAGCCATCGATGGAGAACCAAAAAGCCAACCAATTGGAAAATATACACAAATGAAAACCTAGGCAAAGTTATTTTAAATAACTAAATAGATAACTGATTTTAAATAAAATGAACTTTAAAGGACTATTATAACTATAGCCTAAATCATCATTTATATATTTTTTGTGTAAAATTTATTGTTATATTATATTAAATAATTCATTCATAATTAAATAATAATGTTTGCCTAAATGTTATTCTGTCTATTCTCCCTCTCTCTCTCTCCCCCTCCCTTTCCCTCTCTCTCTCCCCCTCCCTTTCCCTCTCCCTCTCTCTCTCTCTCTCTCTCGCTTGCTCGCTCGCTCGCATCATCAGTAAATTAGGGTATAATTATTTTTGTGCATGTGATATTTCAAGTACTAGATCCCTGGCCCATCTGAGCATGCTGGCTATATAGCTTATATAGTCAGATAGCACCTGAGTTTATACTCAAAATAAATAAAATTCTTGGATGTAGAGTGTTTTATCTGGCAATCGAGAAGTGCTATAGCCTCAAAATGTGATCATAGGTCATGTTTTGTATAACCTTGATCTGGTTATAGGTACTGTTGATAGTTCATCTATCAATGGTATTCTACTTCTCTGCTTGAAAAGCTGGTCATCACCACAGGGCTGCAAACGTTATTCCAAAAATTATTTAAAAGGAATATAAAGGTAAATTAAACCTAGTTAAAAAACCATAAAGGATAGAAATAATAAAAAATTTTTTTATTGTTATTAATCCACGATATATATATATATTATAATGGTATGAAAAGTAGAGGTGCTTTAACCTAACTGGGAGATGTAGGTGTAGGGGGTTTGAACCTCACCCATGCCTTCTGATCACTACTATGCAACTTATTCCCCAAACCTCACTAGAATTTATTTTTAATTTATGCCCTGTCATCAAGGAGAGACGAGACTCTAAGGGGGAATTTACAACTAATAATAAGGGTTATGTGGAGTTATTAATAACACAAAATATTTATTGTTTACAAAAGAATAAACAAAATTTATTATTTACAAAGAAATCACACAATTAACACCTAAAGACGTTCATCCATAACCCCTTGGTCTACCCAAGAGTACCCATGTACTAACACCATCTACAAATCGGCAACTAATCATCAGCTTAGTTCACAAATTACAGTTCAGTTAATGAGCATAGAATGAATAACTTTGGAAGAGAGAGAGACAAATGAATCATTCAGCGATGGTAGAAAGAAAAAAACAAAGAAGTGTAATTATGGAAATGCTAGTTAGATATATTTTCTTTATGCTTTTAAAAAAACATAGTCTTGTAATAAACTAATGAGCAGCTTTTCAAGCTAATTCACATTTGATTTATGAATCTTAATAATAAATGAATACCTTCACTTCCAACACAAGATAAAGTCTTTGCGAAAGAATAGAATGAATCACCTATTCTTTCAACTCAAATGCTTAAGTATGGGCAAATCTTAAGCATTGGAAATGAAATTGTGAAGATAAACCAATCACTTTAAATTACTTTTTACTATGTCTGAATGAATGACACCAGCGAAAGTTTCTAGAATTTATGATATGTCGTTCTTAAATGAAACTAAACATATGTAAATGAGACATTTATTTTATAAAGCAATGTTTATGCATTGTAATAAACTAAAGATCAGCTTTTCAAGCTAATTTACATGCGCTTTATGGATTTTAATAATAAATGAATACTTTCACTTCAACGCAAGATAAAGTCTTTGTGAAAGAATAGAATTAATCACCTATTCTTTTAACCCAAACACTTAAGTATGGGCAAATGTTAAGCACTGCAAATGAAAGGGTGAAGATAAACCAATCACTTTAAATTACTTTTTACTATGTCTGAATTCACTGGCATCATTCATTCAGATAGTAACAAGTATTTTAAAGTGATTGTTTTATCTTCATGCTTTCATTACCAGTGCTTATGATTTGCCCATACTTAAGCATTTGGGTTGAAAGAATAGGTGATTCATTTTATTCTTTCGCAAAGACTTAATCTTGTGTTGGAAGTGAAAGTATTCATTTATTATTAAGATTCATAAAGTGCATGTATAGTTTATTACAATTCATAAACATCATACTATATAAAATAAATGTCTCAAAAACATAGTCTGTAACTGATATTCAAACCCTTTTTCTTACCTTTTATATCAACAGCATCCTCAGGTTTACTGTGTAGTGGTTTGAGCATAGAAGATAGTCAGGCTTAGTAAAACAATATTATTAACTAAATGTGTTTTTCGGTGATTTTTTTTTTCTCCTTTTATTAGCGAACATTTTCAGAGATATATCTTTATTTGCAGAGGAGTGTAGTTTGAAATGAGCTGGATAGTGCTCCGACTTTAAAACTTTGTAGAATTAAGAGAGAACTTATTTGCAAAGCATAATCCAAGTTCAGTAACAGAGCATAAATCTTATATCCAGTCAATAATATGTTTGATGTTGAAACAGTAAGATTCGTATTCGAATCTTAAGTTTCACCTTTTTCTGTCGTCTCTCACTGACCGGTCTATCCTGCCCAAATTTAAACTTTTTGCTATCGAATTGTGTGCGTAGCAATATTAAAATGTATAAATATATGTAGAATTCAGCATAAACACGTACACATTTCGATCTCAAATTAAACGCAATAAATAGGGATAAAATAATATAATTAAGATTTCTTTTAGTTATATAATTTTGTATAATTTTAATTATTTATTTTGGATTATAAAGTTCGTATTTATTGCTTTGTTTAAATTTCGTTTAATAATAATTCTAAAAAAATCTGATGTAATATTTAATTAAAAGTTAAAATAATCTTATGTTCCCTTTTTGTCTTTGAAATTTAAAAGCATCGGTCAGTGATAGATAATAGATTAATTAAAGAAAATTCCCCAAAATGTAATTAGTAAATGTAAAATGTAAACAATAGAACGGCAGCTTTCTTTAATTAAAAACCATCGGTCAGTGATAGATAATAGATTAATTAAAGAAAATTCCCCAAAATGTAATTAGTAAATGTAAAATGTAAACAATAGAACGGCAGCTTTCTTTAATTAAAAACCAACAAAATGCATTGATTATCCTCAGGGCAGATTAAGTAGAACCTAAAAATACCTTAACAAAAATGTGAAAGATCAAGATAAAAAAAGGCCATCTTAGACTTGCTAGAGACATTCACTTAAACTTTAGCTTTGCTCTCGATCACTGAGAATCTCCAAAAATAATAAAATAATTTGTTCCTGCCAAGGTATGACCGAGTAAAGCACCTAGATTATTCTCCATCGGGAGATGGCCTATCGGATGCTGAACTTTCCATTGCCCGTTATAAATTCACCATGAAGATCTGCTGCCTGAAATGAATGAGAAAGCTGCTGCTGCCATGAAATTAAATGAAATATCTTAATACAAGAAAGACTTGCCATTCGTGAACTTTTGCTGCTAAACTAATGGAATCAGAAAACTTCTTATAAAACAGGTACCTCTCTGTGTTCAAACTCTAGAGTACTCTAATAATATGCTATAGCTCTTCTTCATACTACTTATCTAAATCATAAAATGTAAAACTACCATATGTATAACTAAAACTGAATAATTAACTTAATGTGTAAATTTCTCTACTAATCTAGCTTACCTCATTCTATCTTGGGTGCGTATTTTTAAAATCTACATTTTATCTATATTTATTATTTAATTATTGCATGCTCATAATTATCTCAATTTTCAAAGTTTAAATCTATGATCGTTTGAAACAGTGAATGCGTGTCACATTTTCATTAATATGTACTTCGTCCGGCCGAGGCAGAGACCAGCCTGACATTCTTATTTCCTTAATAACTTCACTTTCATATAAATCGACACGCATTCAGTGCATCATTTATTGTAATGCAGAGTCTACTACTACGCAAATGGCTGGCATATTAGTTGTAATAACTCCCAGTTTATATATGTTTTGTATTTATTAAATCTAATGAATAATTCTAGAAAATCATATTTCTTTGAGAGTCGCCAGAGTTCTTGAGTAAATGTTGGTAATGTAGGGCCGAGTCAGAAATCTATTTAAACCTCATCATAATCGTTTATACAGTATACATGTGTTACGTTGTAGAGACGCGATGAGCCATTCCGCCGTGAAATTTCTGGATTCTTCAGGGTTGAAATTAACACCAGTCATCCTACACAAGCGGGCATAATGGGTGCTCCCGTAGGACTTGACAACGTCATGCAGCCAGCCGGCAAAACTGTGACACTGACCGCTTGTCCCTGGTTATGCTTATGTGACCCCTAACTTCGTTGGGCCGAGGCAGAGACCAGCCCGACACTCTTATAAACCCATTCGCGGCATTGCAGTTTCAATATACTGCCATCCCATGTCGCCTTTCTAAAGCGTACCACGTTTTCCTTTACTTAATTTTATTATTCTATATATCACTCCGCCTCTGTATTATCTTCATAAATCACTCTCAAATAAATGTTTGCCCTTAGTTATAAATAAATATTTTAATTAAATAAATATATGTCTGCCATTACTCTTATAACCCATACTTTAGACTCTTGCATTGCAAAGGTATAAATCCCTCCACGCATGCATTAGAAATACTTACTCGAGAATTTTAGGTAGCTAGATTACGCCTTCAAATAAGTGAATTCCTTTTGTAAACATTTCAGTATCGGAAATACCGCTACTGAAATCCTCAATATAAAATAATGTCTAAATAAATAAATGTATTCTTTAAAATATAATCATGTCGCAAATCCCGCTACTGAAGCTTTAAATCCACAAAATATTATTAGTAAATGATTGTCTTCTTAAAATGTGTTAATAAATAATTTTAAACTATATGTCTGCATTTATGTTTCATTTATTTGATACCCATTCTATATAATATTTCCTCGATTATGTAAATATGAATGTTTAATTAATATTAGTTTGTTTATTGGCTAACTCGAGAATAAAATCATGAGTCTCTTGCATATCCCTGACCACCGTGCCTAAGGAAATATTTACTAATGTCGCATCAGATGTGTTGTTTTGTGGGTGGTATTGTGGAACCGATAAACTATGTTCGAACTCAGTACCACGGGTAGCTTCGCTACCTCGATGGTGCTGCTGTTCTGTATGGTGGTCGAATTCTGCACTGTTTACGAGTCACACGTTTTCTGACCGTTACAATGTGTAGATTTCAGGAGTCTTATCCTGAGACATCCGTAAAAGAAGCCCACCAATCCTAGAGATAGAACTAAGACACAATTCCGAAGCTATTTCTGATTCCCCAAGTAACACAAGAACAATTAAGATGGAATAGCAATACATTTAAAAAAAAATCAAGCCTGAAATTAAATACTTATATCTAAATTTTAATGCTACAAAACTTTAAGAGACGGAGGTAAAACTTAGTAGATTAAAAAGAAATTCCTTTATATTGTACCAGTCACACGTCACCCCCAACAACCTAAGATGCGGTCAGATTCAAACCTAGTTAAACCAAAGAATTAAACCGAAGACCAAACTGAATTCAAACCCAACTTACGAGTTCAGATCAAATCAATGGATAACATATGTCGACGGCACATGACTATGCGCCAAGGAACTAGTTTAATGGATGATGATTTCTAAGACCCCTGATCTAACTCTACTAATGTACAATAAAATGACTGGATATTTATAAATCCAATTCATATATGTATGTTCAGGTTGCCAATACAGACAGCGAGCATTGATATTAAAATAGTTATTAAATAATTAAGACAGTTAAAATCAAATATGTTATTTAAGATGTTTAATTATAATAAATATTTTTGTTCAAATTGTTTATGATTAATATTATATATATTACTTCTAGTCTTTAAAAACGGGAGTTATAATTTACAATAAATAATGGCAGTCATACTCATATGACAATAACCAATACGCAATTATAGAATTATATATCTATGCCTGGACAAGTAAACAAAGATAAATAAAGGTATTTGGCATGGACATAAATTATGATTCTAATTTTAAAATGAAAGATGTTACATTCATTTTCGCACATCCATAAATCAACTCACGAAAAGCATGATAAATATTTAGGGCATAACTTTACTGTTTAACAAAGAACTTATTTAATTATAAATGAATATGAAATTGTTTGACCTTAATAAAATCAATTCATTACAATTTATGAGCATGAAAGCTGGGCTTTATTGGAACTGAGAAATAAATGGTAACTGACGACTTACGAACATTAAGAACAAATATGAAATATAATGGCTTGTCAATGATTTAAGAAATGAAATGGGAAGCTTGTGTTCTACAAGTCTTTTCTGCCCTATAAGAACCCATGGAATACTGGAAAAGCCAGGCTGGGACATAGCCACGAACTTTTGGTGTTTTTAATAAAATAACGAGCAAGGGAGGAAGTGATTTTTTCCTATCTAATTAAAATGACAATAAGATCACCGATGACAAGCCTACGAAGCAGGAGGCAGCTTGCATCAGCAATATTCAGGAAGTGATGATTCAATGATCATTGTATTTAATTAATAAAACCCAAATTATATAAGAAATGCTCTATGTAATGACCTGATCATGTCAGATTAAAATCAAACATGCTTAAAAATAAATGTGCTTAATGCAATTATAAAATTATATTACTCATACCCTAAATATCATGCCCTCCCTCAATATTAGTATAAAGTATAATATTTAAATTAGAACACATTCATTTTCCTTTTATTGATTTTTAGCAAAACATTTTAATATTAATATGAATAAATTTGTGAACTCAAATAAAATAGCCGGGAGCATAGGTTAGAAAGTGGGCTAATAGTCATTATCAGCCATTAGTAAAAATAGCAAACATTTAATAAATCCTTCAACTCGATAATTAATAGAACTGTATTAATCTAGTTTTAATGGGCAATGATTAAACTATAAAACTTAATACTATATTATTTTCATAAGGTAAGTGTAATGAAAGATATTATCGAGTTGAAGTATTATTGGCATATAATCAAAAATAAATGATATTAATAATCATTCAATAAATATATAATAAAGTTAGTGAAACAAACTGCCATCGTAAGGATAGGAAATTTAACAAAATATTAATTTTACAGACTAGAGATAAAAGTAGATAATTACTTATACAAATTAAGACATTATAAAACAAGAAAAAATTTAACAGTAATTAATTTAAAAGGTGGTTTAAAGTAAAGTTCAGAAACTCACCAGAAAGTTGGGGTTCATTAAAGAAAGATATTACCATTCCTTCCATGGTTGTTCCTTAGTTTACATGGCAGAGTCCGATTGGGTTGAAACATAGGCATGCATTTTAACTTATATGAATAGCATTTGGTTTAATTTCTTTCAGGTTTGGCAGCTCATGATTGGTGTGGAAAAGTTTTACTTTGCAGCTACATTGAAGATTTTCTGGGGACTTCGAGCCCAGAAATCAGAGTCCCAAAGTTAGCCACGCACCATGATGAAGACACTATATAAATTCACAATTTAAATGGACATAGCTTCTAGTAGCAAGTTCTCTAAAAAAATATGGCTTCTCCTTTCTTGAAACTTTTCGGGCTATTTATACTTGTCCTCTGGTTTCCCGCCACTCCGACTCTTGACGCCTTCAGGCTAAAGCTTTTTACATTATCAAAAGTTAAAATTTTTGTTAATTGATTTCAGATACATTCTTTCGATAAGACTTTCAAATCCATTAACTTTGAATTCATTTTCTAATTAGAAAATGAATTTGTAAATCTGAATAAACGATTTTAATTGAGAACCGTCCTTAATAAAAATTCTCCATTGTCTTTGGGAAAGGATGATCTGAAAGCTTATCGAAAGAATGTAGCTTTTAATCACAGAAATTTGAACAAACTGGTAAAAGTAAAAATAAAACATTCCAATGTAATGAAACTTTATAACAAAGATATATATTTAAATATTTATAAATATATACGTCCAATCCACGCAGTTACAATATATATGTTTTCATGAATAAATTTATCATGAAGTTATTAATAATATAAGTTAGTTTAAATATAAAATAATTGACTTTAACAAATGTTTAAATAATATTTTATTTTAATCAAAATTAGCATGTATTGAATGTATAAAGCCCCATTACATTCAGAAATTCATGGTTAGTGATAGGGTTTGAAGTAGGCTAAAGGTGAGATGTCATGAAGCTTGGGTCGAACTTAGATCCAACTGTTTCAATATTATCGATCTCTTTATATAATCATTTATATACATATAATGGTGGCTTAATAAAATGATAATGGAGCTCTATTTAACCAACTCTACCCACCTTATTAATGAAACGTTTTTAGTGTTTCTTGATTATATAAACACTCTCTCCCTCTTCCACATAAAATATGCAAACATTTATTCCATTATTTCACCTTAATTGAATGAATACATATATAAGCATATGTGATTATAATTCAGATGAAAAACAGAATGTGAAAAATTTCTTTAAAAAAATGTAAGCTGAGTTTACTTTAAATCATTTTGCCTTTTTTTTTAAGCAACTGAAATGAAAAATGATCTATTGATTTTCTTTATAACAAACCAAAAAAAAAACCAATTTAGAATGACTTTTGTGCTTCGGCCATTTCTTTTCTAAGATAAAATAAAATTTAAAAAAACAGTATTTCACCACTTTTGCTTTGCAAAAAAAAAATTACAATTTATCATTCAATTTTGAGATTTATATAAAAAGTGATCACACCCTTGCGTCAACTTATCTTATCTAGGGATCTAGATGAATTACCATTATATGAGAAAAAAAATCAAAAATTTTGATAGTAACATTTAATAACATATTTATAAAACCTTAAATCACACACATATATAAAAAACCTAAATGTACATATACCTGGGTCTCGTTTTATATGGATTATTATAATGCGGTTTTGTAGTTATGCGGTTCATGTTTTTCTTAATATCTTTCATATTTCACTATATTTATTAGATATCAAAAAATTTAAATTATTAATAACTTATTTTGACTTGAAATACTTGTTTTCTTTCAAAAATATAATGTTATATTAGCAGCTAACATGAATATGGCCTGAAGCAGTATTTGGAAACCCAGCTTGTATGTAAATAACTTCCTTATAGCAATGAATAAATAATAATAATAATAGATTTATACTTATGTATAAAAATATCGCAATAAATATTTAAAAATTTTAAACTTTTAAAATGTATTTTGTTAGATATAACAGAAATAAATAATCTTTTAGATTTTTAAAATAAATAACATAGATTTCATTGATTTTGTAAACTGAAAATATTTTTTCTAATGATAATGTATAATCTTTTTGTTTTGATTGCGATCTCATTTTTTTAATATAGAAACAAAATATGAACATTTACAATTTATTTCAGTAATAAAAATCAGTTAATCATAGATTTTAAGTTGATGTGTGAGACAAAGACAAACATCAGAAAATGCTGAAATCTGAGAGTTTCTTGCAATGAACAATCTCTTAAATTCCAATAGTTATATGTCTAGATATCATGGGCATTATAAACAATTAGTAAAATCATCTTAAAGTTTAATCACTGATTACATTGTCAATAGAAAACCATTATCACAGCACAAGATTGAAAGTGGGGCTAGTTGCACTTACTCTTGTGGCACATCTGATTTTTTACCAGTTCACAAATGAATGTATATTGTCAAATAGCGGTAATGATTAAAATATGTATGAAAAAACATAAAATTAAATACTGTAGTTAATAAAAAAAATAAAAAAACATTTGTCTTGTATTAATTTTTTTCAAATATTTGCTTTTTATCCAATTTCTGAAAATTACAGAACCTATCTCCCATTTTTCAAGGTAAGTTAAGTCTATTTTTGTGCAATTTTTTAATGGGGGTTTTCTGCAGAAGCTATCTACCCCATAAAATGAAATTCAGGTGTATATGTTTTTCATTGATTATAATATTATGAAGAGTAACTAGACAACTAATAAAAGGTTAAGTTACAGATAACTTTTGAAATTGTGTATGTCTTTGCTTAGATAGCCATAGAAATATTCTAGTCCACAGCTGGTACTGATAGCTTATAATTTTGGTCCTCTACACATCTATCTTTTTATATTTTACTTTCCACCTCGGTTATCCATTAATAGAAGCAGACATTGGTCAGGCAAATATTTTTCTGGCACTCTACATTTTTTTGCTACATCATTCCGGCTCCAGAAAACAGGAAATGGCCAAGAGAGAGAGGGGAAAAAGTCTACTCATCCATTTAAATTTTTCTTATATATCTCATCTACAGAATGTTGGTGATTCATGATCTTATTCAGCAGGGGGCTAATATATTTATGTGGAGAGCTCTGTCCAAAAACTAATCTTATTTATTTCTTTTCCAATTCAAAAGCTTTCTTTATGGCAGCTTTCAATCCAAGTGGTAGAGCTTTCGCAGGTACAAGAGAGAGAACAAAAGACAAGCTGTCAATTTATATCCACTCATTGGCCATCTTGCATTCCAATCCCATTGTTTCGCTATCTTATATTTTAAAATACATTTTTAATTAATTATTCCTATCTAAGTTATAATCTTTTCTCTAATGAATTCTGTGATTCCAGGAATTTCTCTTTGCTATCTAAAATTTAAATCTTTTATTTTTATTTTATAAAATTTCTTGAATGTACTTTGCTATTATTAAATGCTTTTAAGTTTCTATTTAATTTACTCTGCATTCACTATGGTTGGACTTAGGGTCTTTAGTTAAACTACAGTGAATGGTAAAGCAAGCATGTATAGGTAGCTTCAATATATTAATCACAACAAATGATGTAAATAATTAATTCAATGAATGAACATGAACCTGTCATTTGAAATCACCAAATTCACATTAAAAAGACCAATCTTACTTTATTGATTAGAAAAAATATAAACAAATGACTTTCTTCTCAAAAATCAGATCAAAAACTCTTATCAGCTAACCAACATGTACATTTTGTGAGCGGAAAATCAAACTTGCAGTTCGAACAGAAAAATCTGCTGCCATGAAAGTAAAAACATTAAATGAGAATCTCTCATAGGATATGGATTAATGCTAAATTAAAAGTATATAGATTTAAACCCAGACAAAGAAAGGATTTTAAATTATAAATCCTAAAAACAGCTTTCAATTATTCAATATTTCTAGTGTATTTTCAAGTTCATACTGGAGAGTAGATCAACTCTAACTTGAAATTCCTAACAACAAATAACTTTTTTTCCAACCAACTCAAGAACCACTTTTATCAACCACATATTTAGAAACACATACAAATATGCACTGCTAAGTGTGAAGTATCTTTGGTAAGAGTCTCATCACCCATGGAACTATAACTGCCAAAACCAAATTTAATTCAACATAGCATCTATTCATCTATGCTCCGAACAACACCAACTTTACTATTTAAATGTGAAGCTGCAAACTCAACATCTCAATGCAGGTCATACAAAGAGAGAAATTTTGATCACCATCAAGTATCTAGAACAGTTGATCCTCACCAATAGAAATATGAAGTGGATTAATGAGGATATTTATAATTCTTTTAGGTCATTTTCCTTATGGATTCAATTGATTTTTGTTTAGCATCATATTTTCATTTTTATTTTATCTGTTTTTTTTTTTTATTTATTTATTTCCTTTTATCATAGTTTGAAGGAAGATGTAATCTCTTAATATGTTAGAAAATAGAAAAGCATTATTAGCTTTATTATTAAATTGAAATAAAATATAGCTTCAGGAACTTGCTTGTGGATGAATTTAAACAACACCAGGGGAGAAGTGAGATTTTACCTTATTACACAATCTTTGTAGAAACAAACACAGTAGAAGGGAGATCCCATATCACCACCAAATTAGTGATATGAACTAATTAATAAAATTTTTGGAGATAATGAATTACGATTTTGATAAAGTTTAAATTATCAAGCAAGAGTAAATTAACAAGTTTTAATATATTTTTTTGTTAGTATTTATATTGAATGATTATTCTGATGTTTTGGATTAATAAATATTAACCATAATAATAAAAGAATATTTATCTATATCTAAACAAATTATTTATTGTCATTATAACTTTGTTGCCTGAATTATGTTAATTGTGAATAAATTTGTTAAATATATGATTTTAAATTAAAGACTATCGTTTAAGGGGTTTTTTCTATATTCAATTCTCACTTTATCAAATGCTTGCACATTATAAATAGTGATATTGATCTTCTTTGAAATAGAATATTATGCATATTCTCCCTAAGGTCGAATTCTGGGATTAACGGAAGTTAAAGATGGAGAAAAGAGATGAGTATACAGGTAGATTTGTGACATATGTTTGTGTGCTAATACATCATCTTCTAGAAGTAAGATCGGAGTGAACATAAGTCTGTATATTTATAAATCCTAGATAGGCTTTCTCACCCACTCTGACGGCGTACTCAGTCTACCGTCATGTAAAGTCAGGACCCATTCCGTTACAAAATATAAGTATATATATATGAATAAATTGTGATCACATAACTATTGAAATGGCGAATCTGATTCAGATTTGCCGTTTCACTGTCTCACCCACCTAATTACTTACTAAGGGGGTTTACTTAAAGCCCACCTATGTAGTGAAATGTATTTTTTCAATGTTTGTTTGTTTTTTTATTTTTAAAACATTTTTTTAACATAACTATCCTGAATAAATTACTACTAACACACTAACTTATTGTATTTATTAAAAAGAAAAAAAGATTCAAATAATAAGTTTTGAATTTTTTTTTGATATGTTTATATATATATATTTAAAATGTCTAATTTTTCTTTTAAGAATCAAAAATGGCTTTTATTGAAAGATTTGTACATCGATAAGAAAGTTTAAATTAAATGTTACATCAAAGTACTGATAAATTAACAAAATCCATTGCTTTGGAATTTCTATTGATTAATAGAGATTCTACATTGTTAGATAAAAATTATACTAAAATTTTTATCGATCCTTATCGAGGTATAAACTTTCTAAAATTAGAACAAAAGTATGATTTCTTATTGTTTCATAGAAGATCTAAAGGAAAATCACCTCAGGCAGTAGATAATTCAAATACCAATGCTAAGGTATAAATAGTAGTCTTTTTTTAAAGAAAGAAAAAAGAAAAACAGAAGAGAAAGAGTTTGAGAATGTCTCCATGCCAGTTGAAATGTTGAGCGAGTAGGAAAAAGGGAAAATCGCCGCCCGTCCTTTCATGAGATGTGAAATCTTCTAATATGCTGCTGCCAAAACCTGCCTTCAAATGCCACCAGCCATCAACGTTCACCCACACATTCATTCCGGGGAACTCCAGGTAAATTCCAAATAGCTTAAATCCTGTTGTCCAGATTTTCAAAATTATCCTTAGAATATAAATGTAATTTTTTAAAGCTTAAAAAAATGTCAAAAGTTAATATTTATTGGAAATCTTTTTAACTGACTCTTTAACCCTTTTCTTTTTATATTATTTATAATGTTTTTTTAATAAATCAAGCTCACCACAATTTTAATATGTTTGATTTTTTAATATGAAAATATTTATTTGTTTTTGTATATTAATTTTAGTATGAGGTTTCATGCTTTGATTTTTTTTTTATTTTGACAAACTTCACTCGCAGGGGCCCAAAGATCATAGTTTTCTAATAGAGCAAATTATGTTCACAAGGGGAAGGGAGTTTTAGCAAAGACTGAATTAATTTTAGAATAAAAATAAGTAGATCAATTTTTTTATTTTCGCAAGTGAAGTTATGTAGAATATACTGTAACTGTTTGTACCCAGCGTAAACACGTATATACATGGTATACGTTTATTACGTATTTCAAATCTAAGTTTCTGCTCTTTTTATTTAAACGAAAATTATGATGCGAACATATATATATATATAGTTGGTTTGGCAATGTACTCTTATTATTCGCCCAGCATATTTATGAACGTCAATTTGACTCCAAGTGCCAATCTTACTTACGAGTAAGTAAGAATTATGCTGGGAGAGAACGAGTATCTATTTCTAGTGATTAGAGCTTATACCTCTGGTTAGCTCACTCAGGGGTAGTGGTCATTGACTGTGGGAAAGAGGTGGAGGAAACAGATCAAATGCACATGGAGCGCATAAACGATTCGTTTTACTTTCTTACTTTTGTTCTTAATGCTACTCTAAGAAATTAATACTAAACACCCACAGTTATATTTAAAACACTACTTAACATTTATTAGTACAAAAAAATAATAAAACCCAATAGAATCTCGCAATTGGATATTGGCTTGTGCCCGAATACTTAAATGACCCGCATGTAAATACACACTCGCATAAGTTCATAAATGTAACAAACAAAACATATATATATATCATAGCATGAAAATAATTGCAATCAGACATTATCCTGTCTATTTAGGCGTATAGTTATATAGGGCATTATTTCAACTGTCTCTATTTACTTTCAACCCTTTTACACATTATTATATTAAGATATGTTCTCATTCAAGAGGTTCCTGTCATTTACGAAAATATTTGAGTTACCTACTTTATCTCACCCGGGTGTAGATTAATGGTAATTTTCCACTGGCTTCATGCTGTGATGTTATGAGTAAATGATTTCTTTCTTTTGTAGGCTTCCGTAAGGCAATCAATGGTGTCCGGTGAATGCTGTTCTTTCCATAATTTTAGGAAAGGCTTCGCTCCTACATAGACAGCGACAATAGTATCTCTGCAGGATGGATGACAAAGCCCAGTCCATTCTGTTCTTCTACCCCAGCCTGTTTATGATTTTAAGATATATAAATCTTTTTTCTTTTACTAATTTTCCTTCGATCCTGCTCATGGCAGTCACAGTTCTAGAATTTCCTTCAAAGTTCAGCTTTCCAACTCCAATTAATCATGCTATTGTTCTTTTCTTTTTAATTAAACCACATGGTTTGCAAATAGAAAATCTTTTCAATAACTTTTCTTTTCTTTGTTTTTATCTATGTTCAGGAATTTCAGTTTTACCTTGAGATCTACACTCGACTATTCATTGTCTCTTATTTATAACATTTTATATTATTAATTAAAATGGCTTTGTCTCAAGAAAGCGATCTGCAACTTTTCGGGTTTTTTCTTTGGAATTAACTTATCTTTTAGAATTTGTAAAATCTTTCCTTAGTCTACCATCTTGGAATTAATTTCTTTTTAAATTAAAATAGCTTTTTTCCTTGAGATAGTGATCTATAACTTTCTGAATTTTTTATTTCCAATTAACATATCTTTTAGAATTTGTAAAATCTTTCCTTTAGTCATCCATCTTGGAATCAATTTCCTTTTTCGAAACTATTACATTTACTCACTCATGCAGCAATATAAACACGTGTATAAACAAAATATAAGAGCACAAACCATATAATCCCCCGTCCCTCTTATGTTTCAGTCTATTTTTATTTACTTACTTAAAATATATACACACACACATACAAAATAACAATGAGAAAAAAATAATAATTTAACTTAATATTACGCTTGATTTGAGTATATATGTATGCTCGGTGGTATCACCCTATGACTTAGAACAGGGTTTGAAATCAGCCCTGTTATAATATGTATTTCAAAATAAACCTACCGTAATTCTTTAAATAGTTTTATTATAGATTTCCCAGGATGGGATTCTATAATTTTAGATTTCTTTAAATTAAAACAAAATAAAAATGCTATATATTTTTGACCTAGTAACAGTGCCACTGGATAGCGTTAGTTAATTATCATGCCTTTTTTTAAAAAAGTTAGGAAAGTGGGAAGGAGGAATTTATTCGAGAAGTAATTTTTTTATTCTATATGTTTGGTTTTTGTTAGTTAAATATTTACATAAAGTAATTGGTTGCGCAGGTTAATCTCTATGCAGTATTAGATCATTTAAGGCTATTTAATTATAATTAGTTCATATTTGATGATTATAATATCTTGGGTTAATAAAGAATGCTTGGAGTAGTGTGGACAGACCTAAAACGGTCATTCATTTGGTGTTCGGAGTGGGCTCCCAGTTACGCATACATCTGTGGTAGTAGAGGTATAGTTGGTTAGTCGGCATGGTATCCATACAGGCGGACATGATGGCTCTCCGTAATTCCTATTTCTTTTTGGTATATGATCATGACAGGTGGACATACCGATTTCCCTTTTTCTTCATTAAAATAGGCATGCGAGTGTCTGTGAACCGGCTCGTATGACCCTACTTGCATTTCTTCTTTCATTTGTGTTCATATATTTTATAACCCGACATAGTTTTGCTTTTCTCTTTTGCCTATCTAATATGTAAGCCATAGGGACATGATTCTACTCAAGGATCTTTGGCCTGAGTAACGGATTCTTTTGTTATTTCGTGATTAGTTAAAATAATTTAATTTTGCTAATTCACATTATAGTTTTTATAAGGTATGATTTTAGTTGAAAGTCCAACTAAAGCTGCTGGTTTGCTTGATAATTAAGTGATATATTTTTTTATATAACAGCTTACAGTTTAATGCTATTCCCAGCAAGCTCTACTAATGTAATAAAATATTATTTTATTAGATATCTAAATTGTTATTTATAAAGAGAAATAAACTCAATCTTTTTTCTCTCCGTATGTCATTGGAGTAAGACATCGAATCAGTCTTTTTGTAATTGTTTCTTTGATATCCATTTTAATATAGAATGTTTTTTAAATTTTTTTTTAAAGAAGAAATAAAATGTTTATTCTTTATATACATCAGTTGGTTAAATGTTTAGACACGCTGATGTATTACTACTTTGTACTAAATGTGAACGGAGAATTTAGAATCCATGGTCATCTAATTTTTAAAAAAAAATTTTTTTTTTTTAAATAAATGTAAAAAAAATTAAAATTGTGCAAACTAAATAAAATGAAATGTTAACCACTAATGTGAATCTGTTATGCAGGACACGGTCTCTGAAAAAATTACTATTTAATTATAAAATTAATGTAAAGATAAAAAATTACTATTTAATTATAAAATTAATGTAAAGAATGTTTTTTTTAAAGAGCTTGAGTTAAATGTCAATGTAAAATAATTAATGAGTTTAATATATATATATATCTAAAACAAAACTTCCAGGGTTCTTCAAATCTTTTCATTTACTTCTATTTTAAGTAATCTTTGGTTTTAAATATATATAAATCAATCAACCAAGTTCTCATTAAAATATATTCTTAAAATGAAACTCATGCTTGAAGGCTCTGCTCTGAGCATGGTGAAAGTAAAGGAATTCAATGTTATCGTCGAGAAAGCTTATTGATTAGATCTTTGACCTGGCGATATAGATAAATAGGGCATAATCCCCGATGTATCTGACATATATCTTGTACATGGTCAGATTTGAGGTATTTTACTTGTATTCTGGGTCTTTTTGGATCGATAGACGTTTTTTGACTGGTATACTATTGGCACAAATAACTTTGTTATATGGCAATCAATAACTGAAATAGTAAAATTCTAGTAAATAATAATATTGCTGTATAAACATAATATACTTTTATCCATTAAATAGTGATCTTTAATGAAATTCTTTGAATAGTAAATAAAGTAATGTAGAATTGCAAAGGTAGCTTAGGTTTGTGACCACATTATATATTTTTCCAATATTTTGTTTTTCTTTATACTACATTACTGAAAAACTTTTATGATTATAATCTATAAATAATTATTTTATATAGTGTACCAAAGTACATTGATATGTAATTAATTTATCATGAATTGCATGTTTAAAAATATAAAAGTTTAATATTAAGAGAATAAAATGTAAAAACTAAAGAATAGGAGGGAGGGGGAATTTTTGTATTGAAGAAAATAAACTGTAAACGCTGTTTAAAATAATAAGTTGTTTAAAATAATAAGCTGTTTAAAATAAAAGATTTTTTTTTGTTTAAAAGAAGGAAAAAATCTTGTAATAAATAAATGATTTAATATTTTTTAAATGAATTTTTAATAAAATAATAAAGAGATTTCATTTTATCTTATAATAAAATAAATAAATATATGTGCATGTGTGTATGCAATTTTTAATAAAAAGTAGACGCTAGAAGCTGATTTTATTTCACGCAATGAAGAATGCTGCTGCTAAAAATAGTTTTCCATTGTTTAAAAAAGTATAAATAGCTCAATTTTGTTCATTCTTGGTTCGGACTTTTTTATTTTAATAAAATATTTTGAAGTAATATTTCCAAAATGATGCATTGTTACAAAACCAACGTATTTGCAGTTGACCGAAAAGCCACTCTCTACGCATCTAAGATCTGCGATTAGTTTGGAAGGTAATCATGTTAAAATAGACTACATGGACAGCGGAATGCGGGGAACACCAAACCAGCCATGGAAATATTAGGACACAGGATTTACGAAAGAATTTTACCAGTCGTTGATGAGCTCAGAGATAATTTCATTATACTGTTTCTGTCATATTTTAATACCTAGGTAATTATTTGACTTTGATATATAAACATTCCGATTTCCTTTAATAATAAAGATAGATTTTATTGAAAGAACTTTTGAATTAAACTTTAAAAAAAGAATAAACTTTAAACTTCAAAAGATAATTTTTGAAATAATAAAATAAGTAAAAGCAGCTTCTATTAAATAATATTTTTGACATGCACGTATGTGTGATTTGATTTTTAAACTTAAACTTAAAAAATAATAATAAAATATGATGTAACGTGTATAATTTATTTGCTTAAGTAATATATTAAAATGCTTATTTTAATCTTTTAAAAAAAGAAGTGTATGTGTGTTTCATTATAGGATAAAATGATGTATTTATTTTAAAATAAAGTAAAACATTTAAATCATTTTTTCTTAAAATATTTATGTTTATTTCTGATACGTGTGGGTAAGTATAATATTTATTTTCTTAATAAGAGTAGGTGGAAAAAAATCCAATCAATAATAGTATTTTAGAAAAGATTCATCAGGTTAAATCTATAAATGCTTAGCATTCAGTATAATGTTGTTTTCAGTTTTAAAGGATCGAAGTATTATTATTTTGAATGGTTCGGGGAAAATTATTATAGTTTTAGAAAATAGTAGCAGGTTAGAACAGGCGGGCATTTAAGATAACTTTTGTTTGTTTATTAGTGGGTGTTTGGAACTGACTGAGCTAGTGGACGTATCAGGCACCGGATTATGCTGATCAGATGGACATGCTAATTTTAATGTAATTAGCTGGCGCCTAAGGGATTTTCTTTCTTCTTTAAAAAATAATAAAGTGTTTATTTGATCGGTATATATTTTGGTAGTCAAGTGTTGAATGTTATTAATAGTTTGCTATCAACGATTATTATTTAATTGGCCGAATGAGTTAAAAATCAAAACTTTTAATTGGCCAACTCACAACTTTACAAAATCTATTGTTAAATAGATTTACTTTTAATAATATAAATACATTAGTTTCATTTGTAAAAAGTATATTACTAAATTGTCAGATTACGAAAGTAAATGAAAGACTTTTCAAAAATAAAATTTGATTTATAATTTAAAAAATATTCAATTGCGGTGAAATAAAAGTAACCACTATTCAATCAACCAAAAAATATTGCGTCAGCAATCTTTTTTTTTTCACTTTAATGTTACGATAAATATGTAGCAATAAATAAATAATTCTTGGTAATATCTTAACTATTTTTCTAAAAATTTGATTTTTAGTATTATTTTATCAATAATAATTTGTAATTCAATTCAAATATTGTTTAAAATGTTGTAAACATTCGTTTATCATTTTCGTAATAAAAATCAAAATGAACGTAACTTTTTACTTTTTGGCAGCCATTTCCCTTTTTGACAGAAGTTGTACAGCCAATAAGATTCAAGAAAAGGTGGTGAGGAGGCGGTGCTTTGGTTTTGTTTGACATATATGGTCATTTTTATTGATTTTTTACTTGTAAAATAATTCTGAAGAGGGCACCATCTTACAGAACTTTTGATTTTCTTTCAAATGACATATAATATGTATATGTGGGATAAAAAGTAGCCGATTTAGAGTGACGTCAAATCTACTCGTTTTTTTACGAGTCAGGCAGTCAAAGCATTAATAGTTGACACCTTGCCTGAAAACCAACCGTTTCTGTAAAGGAAATTTAGTAGGACAAAATATAAAATATTAGTTAATATTTTATTTGTCGATATTGAGTATTTGTTACTTCTTGTAAGTTTAAGTAATAATTTTTAAATCATACGTTTTATAGCCTTAAGAATTTTGAAGGTAGTTTTTTAAGAAATATTAGTTAGTAGAAGTAGTCATTTTTTCGTTGTTTGGTGTTCGAAGTAGGTGGATTTTTTTCAAATTAGCAGGATCATTCATTAGGTTGGTTTAATAAATATATATTTATTTTATTAAAATCAAAAGATGTTTATTATTACCCTCTATAAATTGTATCGATTTATTATATTTGTTGCTTCTTAACCTTTTGTGCATGTTTGTAATTATTTATTGAAATTAATAAAAATTCACCATTAAAAATGCACTAACTAAATTAAAATCTATCATTCCAGATAAAAAAAGAATACTACTTACACATAGAAATACAAAAAAGTTAATCATCTTAATAAATACGAGACTATAATAATAATATATAAATCATCAATAATAAATAATCTTGAACTATAATTATTTTTTAAAATCTTCAAGGTGTGTATTTAGTTTTGAGATGAAATTTTCAATTGAGATTAATGGTTACTTTCTTTCAAGTCAATTTTTAAATGGGACTTCTAAGATTTATGTGATTTGGAGTTTTTTTCCTACCTGATTTTATAGAGACTCAATCATCATCAACCATTATCAATCCACCGCAGGTCTCTCCAAGTTCAATCCATATCCGATCTTTAACTTCTCTTCTCCACATCACCCCTACACACTTTCTTATTTCATCCATCCATCTCACATGCGGTCTCTTTCTGAGTCTTTTACAATCTCTTGGAATCCAGTTTAAGCTTTCAATTGTCCGTCTATTATCATCTCTTTTAGCAATATGTCCAGCCCAACTCTATTTCAGTCTTTTATTTTTTTCAATGAGGTCAGTAACACCTGTTTGTTCTCTTACCCATATATTGTGTTTTTAATCTCTTGTTACTCCCAACATGCATCTCTCCATACTTCTTTGAGTGGTCTGAAGTCTCTGTATTTCTCTTCTACTAACTATCCAAATCTAAGATCCATAAGTAAGAATTGTTAAACACATTTATTGAACACTTTTTTTTTCAAACACATAGGCATATTTTCTTGTATCAAGTTATTTCTACAAAAAGCACTCCAATTGAGTTTAATTCTATTATTAATTTTATCCATGACATTTCCATCTGTATTAATAATCTGATCAAGGTATTTGTAGTTGTTAACTTCTAACCCATCATAATCAATCTTTATTTTCATATTTTGAGAAAATCCATTGAACATTACTTTAGTCTTTTTAACATTTATCTTTAGTCCTATTTTTCTACTTTCATCTGATGATTCCTGCAATATTTCATGCAGCTCTATAGCATTATTTGCAAAAACCACTACATCATCTGCCAAATATAAATGATTTAAATAATCTCCGTTTATTTTCACTCCTTTAGCTTCCCATTGCTGTAAAAAGTTTTGGAGATATGGAGTCACCCTGTCTTACACCCTTCTCAATGTTGACTTTCCTAGTATCATTATGTAATCTAATTGTTGCTGTTGCATTTTTATAAATATTGTTTAAAATGTGACTTTTCTCGATCTATACCTTGATGATCCAATACTTTAATCACTGAAGAAATGTTTATAGAATCAAATGCCTTTTCATAATCTATAAATCCAAACCATAATGGCAACTCATATTCATTTGTCCTTTCTATAGCTTCTCTCGCTGCCTGGATATCATCTACTGTGCTAAAACCACATTTAAATTCAGCTTGTTCTCTTGGTTGGTAGAAATCCAATGTTCTCTGTAGACATGTTGCAATTATCTTGGTAAAAATTTTGTATAAAACTGATAAAAGGTTGATAGATCTGTAATTTCTAATATCTTTTTTATCATCTTTCTAAATATTAATATTAATACTGCATTAAAAAAATAAGGAAATAAAGTATGACTAATAAAAAATTTCAAATATTTGAAAAAAATTAATACAAGATAAACTTTTTTACTTTTTTTTTATTAACTACAGTATTTAATTTTACATTTTTTATACATATTTTAATCATTACCACTATTTGACAATATGCATTCATTTGTGAACTGGTAAGAAATCAGATTTGTCTCAAGAGGAAGTACAACTAGTGCCACTTTCAATCTTGTGCTGTGTTAATGGGTTTTTTTCGACAATGTAATCGGTGATTATACTTTGTGATGATGATTTTACTAATTGTTTATAATGCTTGCAATATCCAGACATATAACTATTTAGCTCTCATTGGAATTTAAGAGATTGTTCATTGCAGGAAACTTAGATTTCAGCATTTTCTGACATTTTTCTTTATTTCACACATCAACATAAAATCTATGATTAAATGATTTTTTCTTAGCAGAAAATAATAAATTTGTCTTTTTTTGTTTACTACTGAAATAAATTTTAAGTGTTTACATTTTGTTTCTATATTTAAAAAATAAGATCACAATCAAAACAAAAAGATTATACATTATCATTAAAAAGATTATTTTCAGTTTACAAAATCAATAAAATCTTCATTATTTATTTTAAAAATCTAAAAGATTATTTATTTCTGTTATATCTAACAAAATACATTTTAAAAGTTTAAAATTTTTGAATATTTATTGTGATATTTTTATACGTAAGTATAAATCTATTATTATTTACTCATTAGCATAAGTAGATTATTTACATAGAAGCTACAATTCTAAATACAGATTCAGGCCATATTCACATTAGCTGCTAATATAACATATTTTTGGAAAAAGAAGTATTTCAAGTCAAAATAAGTTATTAATAATTTAAATTTTTTGATATCTAATAAATATAGTGAAATATGAACTTCATTATTGCATAAAAGAAAATCTGCATAAAAAGATATTAAGAAGGAACATGAATCACATAACTTCAAAATTGTATTAAAATAATCCACATAAAATGAGACCCAGGTATAACTTATATACACATGACTAAAAGGAGCAGGATGAAACATGGGTTAAGTGGTAAAATTGTGAAGCTCAATCTTGGACTAAGATCAATTGCTTCAATATGTATTTTCTGTTAGTCAAAATATAAAAAGTTGATGATTATTGATTATTAATTAACTGGTATGTCAGTGGTGTAATGTGTTTAACTAAATTCAGTGTGTGAATGTAATTGTTCAATTTTTGCATTTTCAAATTGATAATCAAAAAGAGAAAGTGATGTAAATTTTGGGTTTGCAAAATGTACCTAAATAAATCTATATTATTAATTATATTTGTCTCAGTTACCATATTTTAATATAAATATTGATGACTATACCAATTTTGAAATAATACTGTAGCCTACTGGCAATCCAAATTAACTAACTTTTGAATCTATAGCACCTCCTAATTTATAGAATTAGTCAACACTTCTCTATTATCATGTACAATTTACAAGTAGGCAATTTCTAATCATTTGAAAAGGCAATGATATAATTGTATTTAATGTAAATACTTAGAAAAGTTTTTAATGGAAGAAGAAAAGGATAAATAAAAATGAAAGGAACAGATTCTGTCAAAACATCACTGACTATGTCTTTGGATGTTGAAAATCAAACAGATATTAGAGCATGTAATCACAAGAAGGCAACAAATTTGATTATAGTAATATATTTATCAACAATAACCTGTTAATTTCTCATACATGATATTATACCTCACCAATTATTTATTTATAAATAGTCTGTTTCATATAAAAGATTTGTCTTGATTTTGCATTAGCATAGGTAATCAAAATTCTGTTATTGTGCACTTTATTATCAGATAATCCATTAATTAGAAATGTACTGTTATAAATTGTTGTTATTAATTTTATGTAATTAAATAAATTGTTCTCTTAAATTCTGTGCTATCACACATATTTCTAAGTACGTCTATATATGTGTAATTATATAACGATATATTCTTAATCATGAATGTTGTTCCAAAATTTTATTTAAGATGTAATAGTAGTATTTCTTTTCCTTTATATTTAAATTTCATACGATTTTCTCTTTGCATACTTTTTCTTTTATTAAACTATAGCCTGTACAATGTATTAATTTACAGTGTTTTTAATAAATAATTTCTAGTACTTTTGTTTAATATATTGATTTTTTTTTTTTAAATATTGGAAGCATTCAAAGCAAAATAATTTGAAGTTAAAACAATATATCAGTTTCAATCTCTTTTTTTTTTTTCATAAATGTTTTTTCTCTGATAAAAACTTTTTATTTATTTAAGCGTATGATATAATTATACAATTAAAATTTGATTAGAAAGAAAATCACTCAATTTACAGCTAATATAAGCATTTTAATTTTTTAAAAAAATCATCATTCAATTGAATCTTTTAATTTTTGGTTGACATTCATAAAATCCTTAATAAAATAGTTGTAGAAATCCTCTAAGCTTAATGATGTTGATAATGCTTTATTTAAAATGAATGTCAATATTTACATTGGGAATTATTCATAATAGAAAATAATAGAAGATAAATCTTCAAAAATGCAATGATAATAACAATAAGAGTTGGAAAAAACGTTGTAAAACAAAGAAGATCAAAAGCATATAGCAGATCAGAATGAATATCTCACATTAAATTCTTGTCTTCTAAGTCATTACTTAGTTGAAAAAAATTCAATATCATTGTACTTTTAAAATAAATTGTACTATTATTCAGTAAGAAAATTGTCATTAAACTGATGATTATATTTTTATCTCCACCATTATCCTATTTTTATTCTTAGTTTATTCGATTAAACTCTACATTATAATTGCATATTAAAGTAATCAATCCTAGTCAAAATTCTTGCTTGACCTTCTTCAAAGTATTCTTTCTATTAAACAAAATTTTTGTCAGATTAAATTCAATTTCGATTTTGGACATGTCTTTTGCAATAAATTCTTATATTGAAATGTTCTATTTATTCCAACTTTGTACATATTGTATATCATTAGGGATATCAATTTTATATAAATTGTCAATGGTAAACAATTATTACACAAATATGATGCAACTATTTTTTTTCATACTCAAAACAATGAGGACAGCTTTTTGTTTATTTTATTTGATAAAAAAATACATTATTGATTTACATTACTTATATATGGAAAATTCTTTATGTTGAAGTGATTAGCATGTTTGTTTGCCATTTCATGATATGTAGTTGAAATATAACCAGGTGAACCTGAAATGTTTAGATCATAAATAAACTTAGAATTTTATTTTAT
Organism: Epiperipatus broadwayi; assembly: GCA_028023455.1. Lineage (NCBI taxonomy): Eukaryota > Metazoa > Onychophora > Udeonychophora > Euonychophora > Peripatidae > Epiperipatus > Epiperipatus broadwayi. The sequence continues at coordinate 92,881 of JAQFVV010000952.1, read as the reverse complement.
GTAGAAGCTTATAACCAAACTAGCTAGCAACCAATACTGGTCAATAAATAGATATCTAACTATTCTTAACTAGAGGAAAAGGAACATAAATTAATATGGATTGGACAAATGAGTGTTTGTGTTGACTGTAATATTATGTATTCTTAAATTATTGGAGAAGGTATCATCTTTTTATGGTCCATAGTTTTATTTATTTTACACATATGCCTTCAAATTATAGAAGTTATTTGGTTAAGACATTGTATTCTTTCTGCTAATATTAAAAGCTGTGTAATTACATAAGTCAGAAACAAAAAGTTATTTTATATAGCAATAAGTCAGAAACAAAAAGTTATTTTATATCGCATTTATAAGGATGTAATTGCAGTATGACTTAATTTATGAATAACAATTGTTTGATTTAATTGTGTTAAATTTATCACTTATATCAAATTATGTTTTTGTTCTGTTTCATTTCATATATCATTGTGATAAATAAATTTACTTAAAAACAGTTTACCTAATATATTTAATAAGTGTGTTCTCATTTCACTTTAATTTTTTGAATGAACAACATATATATATATATATATATATATATATATATATATATATATATTATATATATATATATATATATATATATATAATGTTTGTATGCTTTACTTTTTAGATATATTGGAATATTGGCTTTCATTACAAAATATTGATTCTTTAATGGAACTAGATAATGCCAGCTGTAAAATTCTTGATGAAAAAACTTGTTGTTATCTTAAGACACGTTTGTCTTTATTATTAAAAATATACCCAACTACAATTGAAGTAAGATTTATAATTTGTTTTATATAACACAAAAATACCTTGAATTTGCCAATATATATTTACATATGTTTATAAGAATGAAATAAATATTTTTAGTGTGCAAGTTTTAAAGTAAAATCTTTTTACTAAATATTTTTTTGTGATAATGAATGTCATAAATGCAGAAAGAGCTTTATGTTAACATATTTAATCTTTAACAAAAAATTTTATGATGAGATTAGACAGAAAGAGACTCATAATAAGAGATTCTTTTGATTTTTTTGAGTAAAATTTATTGTGTAAATAATCACAGAATTCAAAGATTTTAGAATTTGATTTCATTATATGAAAGATCATTTTTAGAAAATGAAATTAACTTGATGTATTAGAATTAAATTACTGAATAAAGAATGGGCAATAGATACTATTAGTCATATATGGTTTAATTATTAAAAATAAATTTTTGTCCATAAATGAGTTGATCTGAAAAGTTGATCCAAATATACTTTTTTTTATTCAAATATCATCATATCACTATAAATGCATTGTTGTTTGCTGAAGCTGATGGACTGTTTAATTATATATAAAATAAACAGTTGTAATGCATTACTCTCAAAAATATTACATGTAAATATTCAGCATATATATATTGAATCAGATGCTTAGTCTGCTTCAAAAGTTTCATCGGAAAATTAAAAATATTTTTTATTTTTATAAAGTTTTAAAAGAAAAACTATTTGAAAGTTTTATATGTTATAGCACACATACACAGCTATATTTTTAAATTCTCTAATTTTACTTTTTAGTTTAAAAATAAGTTTCTTTTGACACTTTTTTTTATCTATTTGTAAAAACATTCTAATTTAAAACTTTTAATCTTTTGGAAAAAGCATTTTAAGTTTGAAAAGTTTTTAATTGCATTGTTGGTTCTTTTATTTTTGATTTTAATTTGTTTTTTAAAAGCTGAGAATTATTTTCCATTTATTTTTTTAATTAATTTTGAATAAGATAAGAGCCTTGGTCAGATTTTTTAAAATTATGATTAAGTCAGATAGAGATTTGCTCTTGGCAAAATAAATTTTCTAATTAAAGATGATGCAAGAGTTAAGAGTGAATGTAAATAGCCCTGGGATTTCAGACTATTTATTATTTGACTATTTATTTTTATTCAGCTTGTTGAGTATTGATTCAGCTTTTAGTAAATTAATACTGATCCTTATGCTACTTGCTGTACTGCCTTATTTTTTAAAAATTACCATTTGCGTCTGTATACTACCAGTGCCAATATCACATTTTGCTGTCTGCTAATAAGGAATTCTGCTGAAATTATATTATTGACTACTATTTGCTAAATAGTGATCATCTCTGCAGAATGGCAAAACTACATGCCATGGTGAATCTTTTCTATAACATGCAGTGCTAAATGAACCTAAAGATGGATCCCAGATGTCATCTTGATCCTTCAATATCATGTCATAAAAACCTGAACAAGAACTGATCCCTAAGATTGCTTCCCACTCCCGAACATATAAATGGAAACCAAAATCTTTATTGGAACTTTAAAGTGAAATAAACTGTGTGCGCTGCTGAAAGACATCTGTCGAACCTAACCTTATATCTCAATGTAAAACATTTTTATATTATAACCAGGGTTTAAATCTCTGTTAAAGTCTGGAGCTTAATCTTTGAACCAACCTAACTTTAGTATAAGTTTTGTATATTCCTTCAATATTAATTATTTTATGTATTTTCTGATTATTGTATTTGGAGTGTGTATTAGGTTCTTAGTTGAAGATTTCATATTTATTTATCTGGGAATGTATTGCGAGTTTCTATTTTTATATGTTTGTGTTTTTATTATTATTCATATTACTAATCTTGATAAATACTTGGGCAGATATTAGTAATTTTCTTTTAACTTACCTGTCCCTTTTGTTATAATTAGTGTAATTAAGCTTGGTTTGAGTTTTCCTAAAGACCACAAATCTTTTGGCTGGTTATTTATTAAGTATATTGTTGTGTTTTTTCTAAATCAGAGATTTTGTTTTCTTCTATTTAAGATTACATAAAATAGTAATCTTTTCTTGGTCTATTTTTTTTATTGTATTGGAGTCAACTTTGATAACCTTGAACTTGGTTAATCATGAGCTGTTCTGCAGTCATGACCTTCTTGGTCCCAATGCTTTATTCTGGGCCAAGGAAATCTCACCTGTGTTGTTTCATTGTACTTTTTGCAAGATCCTTTTGTTTTGCAATCTCTAAATAGAAAAGCTAGAATTAGTTTTATAAACCACTGGCACAAAGATATTATAAATCCCTTTTTTAAAAAACTTTAGGTGAAAAAATGAACCTATCTGCCAGGGTATTTAATGTTTCAAAACTTATGTACACTCTCTGATAAATACACTAGAGAAATCTAGGTCAAACTTGCATATTTTGTTTGCCTGGGATTTATTATTGTAAATTTAATAAACTTTAAAATTATTTGAAATTATTTTGACTGACATTTGTCTCTGTATTCTTTTCTCAATTGTCTGAACAATGTTAAAGCTCTCTTTCTCTCCTTGGGTCTAGCTGGTGACATTCATCATCATCATTAACTTTTGGATCATCGTAAATTAAATTTTTCTAGTAATTACTGACCTAGAGGCACCCTCGGTGATCAAAAGCAGATAGAAGTGACCGGTATAACAAATATATATATATATATTAACTAAATGTGTGGTTTTTTTTTTAAATTCAATTCAAGTAAATTTTACTCATTCATTTTTTTTAATACTAAGCATTCTTTAGTATATTATATATCATGTGTCTTTCAGCATTATTATTATTTTATTCATTTAATTTTTATATTGCTTGATTTTAATAATATGTATTATGTTATTGAGAATTTTATTTCATTATAATTCTTTTATATAATAATATTGAATCATGCTTTCACACTTCCAACGTAAAGCTATAACAACAAATTGAAAACTAAATTAAATGGCTGAGCGCTTTCAAGAAGATGTACTTCTCATATTCATAGCCAGTTATGATCCTTTCTTTGGAATCATATAAATAAATCTGATATGCAAATTCTTTTAGTTAGTAGGAATATTTTAATCTGATGTTATACATTCCGATTCATTTATTTATTAAAGATATCATTTTTTTTTAGTAATATTAGACATTTATTTTATTTTTAAAAGTAATGCTTTTATTTATAATTATCAATTTTCAATAGTTTGAAAATCCCACTTGCAAATCAGACAGCTAAGAAGATATTAGACAGAATTTTAATCTAAGGCATATTTTCTAAAGATTAACATTTTGTATGCTTTGTAATCCATAATTTTTAACATTATTTTTGTAATCGTCATCATAGAAACTATTCTTTTATAAAACAGTAATTTTATTGTCAAAATTTTATATTATAAATATTAATGGTTGATTTGCTTAACATTGTTTTTAATTCAAGTATCTTATCAGTACCTTCTCTTTTCAACACTCAAAAACTTTATCATCATTGAAAGTATTCTCTAATGGAAATTTAGATTATTGGTTTTGAAAGTAAAATATCTTCTTATGTTTTATTATTCAATTTTATTGTAGTTTATCCAATCTTATTATTGTAAAATAAATATTGATGATTTTTTACATTGTTATCAAAAATCTATATACCAAATTGTAATTGTATAATATGATGGTTTACTTTTTCTATACAATTGTAATTTATATAAGTGCTAGGAATGCTGAATAAGAAAAGCTTAAGAATAAAAGTTTTATTATAATATGCTGAGCAGCTTTCAATAACTTAATTATGACCATCATACTCATAGCAATGACTAGTGGATGAGAGACTTGTGGGTAAAGTTAAAATGTAAATTTTATGTAAATGTATACAAATAAATGACCCACTTTTTGGAGAGCAGGGAAGCAGGATTCCTTTTTATTTATTGAGTTAACATAGTTGGCATGAAAACAAACTGCTACACATTCAAGCCTATGTCAGTCAGTATTATATGTATAGAGAGGAATGATTCTAAACACAAGATAAAGAAGGCTTGGCATATTGGCAACAATGCTAACTTGATAAATAAAAAAGAATAGTTTCTCCATCTCCAAAAAGGGGATCATTTAACTTATTTGTACATTATATTTTTACACACAACTCTCTCATCCACTAGGCATTGTTATGAATATGATATCAGTGTTAAGATATCAAAAGCTGCTCAGCATACTATAATAAAACTTTTATTCTTGAGCTTTTTTCTCAAAAAAAATATATTTGTTAACTTAGTTGCTTTTTCAATTACATATCCATTAACAATATTAATGAGAATTCTATTTTGCCATGGAAAAACATTGTCTTATTATGTTATATCTCAGCTTATCCAGTTTCCATCTTATCTCAATTGGATTATGCATTTATCACCCTGATCTAATAGATCTATGAATAGATAACAGGTATCCAATAGTAGAAACAGGCCAGCTGGTGATGATGCACAGTGATTTCAGTTGCTTTCAATATGGATGGAAACCTGGTTATAAATAGTCAGTTCAGTTAGAGGTAAAGGAGGAACAATAACAATTTAATGTAAGATCTGAATGACAGTATGCATAATATCTCTGCAATATTATTAAAGCAATGAGGCAAGTTTACATTAGAATTAGAACCTGCTAGAACCTAAATCAGACCTGAGTCAAGCTATCATGATATATCTGGAAGTGTCACCATATCTACACACAAGGCAAGCTGTCACAGAATAGTTGGAAGTAGGTAAACTTACAGTTGTCTTAGTATCACATTTAATTAATGTAAGACATTTCATGTGTAACAGTCATATATTGTAAATATGCATTTGTATATTTGTTTTAATTAATATAATATTTTATATGTCTGTGATTCGATCACATATAATACAGCAGTTGGCACACTTTGTTATTAAAAAATTGACAGCTAATAATTGTGTTAATAATGAATTACAATCAAACATGAGTGATTATGCATTCATTATAAAGGCAGGGTTTTTTCTCTTCTGAATTCTTTAGATCTGTGTTATTAAAACATTGGCAGCTAGCATTATTAGCATGTCACGAGAATTTAAAAGAATCAAATGAGTTGTTACTCATTAACTATACAAAAAAGTCATTTCTTTTCTTATGAAATAGCTACTATTGGCTCGCCAATTCAGTCTATCATGAAAATTAATCATTCTACAGAGATTAAGTGCTTTTTATATGCAGTCTTCAAATCTGCTGGCTGCTCATTTAAACAAAGCACTATCTCTATTGACAATGTTTTTTTATCTTAAATTCTTAATGATAATGCAAATACATTATTTCAATCTCTATACACAAGAGGAAAAAAGTAAATTTTGCCATTAAGCTCAGGAAGTTTGTATTGATTTGGGAATTTCATCAACAAAGCCTTGAGAGATCATTTTATTCAGGATCAATCTGTTGATGGACCCTGATATCCCATTTGATTCAGCTGTTTCTCAGGTGACTCTAACTGAGTTAATAGTGATTCAGAATGCTTCATTAAATGGAAGTAGTACCAGCATTTAAGCTGTAGATTGAAAAGTCAGATCATTTAAAGATTTTACTAATTAGGAAATCTTATGTGATGTACTATTGATAATAAAATTAAGCTTTATTATAGATGAGACAAAGCCAAACACACACGTCAAATGTCCACTTGTGTATAGATATTGCAAGTCTATTGATCACATAGAAGCAGTTTGTTTAAAAAGAAAAACAAAATGCTCAGAAGAGAATGGAAGAGTTTGTTCCAAAATGCTGGAAGAGCAATATAAAATCAATTGATCAATGCCTGTTTTAATAATGTGGGAGGCATTGACTTTGGTTTCACAAGCAGAATTATTTAATGGTATGCCAATAAGAATGAGACTAGACATCAGGTCTACAGTGTCCATTGTATCAATAATTATGTGAGTTATAATTAATACAAAAATAATTATCCTATAAATCTTAGTAGGAAAGTGATTATTGACTATCAAGACAATAAAGTTACTATGCTTAATAAAATTATATATCTGTCTCTTGTTATGTCTCTGATAACCATACAAATTTATTAGGACATTACTCATTCAATCATTTGGGTTTTACATTGACTAAAGTGAAACAGCTCACAAAAAAGTCTACCCAGATCTAGTTGATAATAAACTAGCATTGAACCCTAGGACAAACTATGAAAGTAAGTGTTAAAATGTAATAGGAGTTTGTCATATGTTATATATTCAAGAGAATCACCAAATGAGTTCCAGCAGTTGTAATCAAATTAAAAGGATTGCAAACAATAATTGTTCAAACAGCTAATGGGCAGCAACACAACAGGTACAAAAATTGGCTAAGGTAGAAGTATACAAGTAAACAGTGAAGAGTCATCAATCAACAATGAAGAATCACCAGTCACCAGTAAAAATTACCAACTGTCTGTGAAAAGGCACCAACCAACAGTGAAGAGTTACTGGCCATCAGTGAATAGCCTACAAACCTTCATAGTTTCCAGATCTACAGATGAAGACACTGTACTGCTATTGAAGTGACTTAATCTGATGAAGGCAGATAACATGGCTACATTCTCAGGCTAATTTCAGCAAAAGGGATTAAGGTTATAACTTATTTTCAACTAATGGACTGGTCCAGATTCTGTTTTATCTCAATAAGATTGAGCACTTATTGCCACAACCTATAGATATGAATAGTTAACAGATATCCAATAGCAGAAAAGGGTAATTAGTGATGATGACCAGTGAATCTGTTTGCTTGAATGAGGATCTGGTTATAAATAGTCAGTTGAGTTGGAATTAAGAGGGGACAACAACAAATTACTGTCAAACCTGAATGGCACTATACAAGTTGACCACTATATAGTTAAAGCTATGAGGTAAGTTTACATTAGAATTTGATGCTGCTAGAAGCTAAGGTGGTGAGACAAATTTACATTAGAAGTGGAATATACTAGAACTTAAATCAGATATGAGGCAAACTGTAGCAGATCAGCTGAAAGTATCACCATATATATTCACAGTACAGCCAGAAGTGGTGTATATTAAAAGGGTACCTGAAATCTCTTGCACTTTAGTTGCGTGGCAACTTAACACTATACCAAGCCAATGATATTAAAGATATAACAATTATACATATTATAAATACACATTAAATAAATATTTAATTGTATTTATATGAGTTTGTGTTTATCATAATCAAACAATAAACACAACACTTGTTATTAGGTTTCATTACACAAATAAATTATGTATAAATGATGTAGATATGTAATTCAGATATAAACTACATTTTATATGATATAAACTGATAACATCTGCAATTGCTTTGAATCCTCTATGTCTAAGATTTTTTTTTATACACACCCTATTTTATGAAATATTTGCTTAAGAAATAATTTGAAATGTCAATTTATTATCAACTAACTTAAAAGGTGGACCACTAATATATATTTTAAATTATATTTTAATGGCAACAGAAGTCATGTAAATGAAATAAAAATCTTAAACTACTTATACTTAATATACTGATATGATAATAATGAATGACCTTAGCATAATAATAGAATATCATTGAAGTAATATTCATCTACTGAAATAATAAAAAAAAAAAAAATTGTATTAAAAAGATGAGCAATGGATGCGTTTATTATTGATTGATATATGAATCTATTGTGTTCTTTCAGAAAATGCATATATCGATATATATATGTGTGTGTGTGACATTTATATATATTTAGAACAGTATTTCTATAATACATTTTATATTTTGTACCCTTTTTTAAAAAAAAAATATTTCCATTTTCTTCATCTGAAGACCAGATTCAAGTGAAACAGGAAAAAAAAAATTTTAATTGCAAAAAAAAAAAAAAATCTATTATAATTAAATCCAGTAATAAAGAGATAGTGGGAGAAATTATATATTTAATTATTTTTTATAAAAGTGTTTTTGTATATATTTGAATATGATTTGGATCTTATTTTTTTCTATTCAACAATGTCAGTGTGTGAATATTATTTAATATAATGAATCTTTTCTCGCTTTAGAAATATTTACTCCCATTGATTTTTATAAAATTTATAACAGAATTTTTTTTCAAATCAATATTTTTCTAAAATTCATTTCTGTTTTAATAAATGTCAATTTGAAATGAAAATATTTTGGTAGTCTAATGGATTAAAGATGTTTATATAACTCAGAAAGCATAAATTAATCAAGATATTTATGTGTAATAAGAAAAAGCATTTTTACTATTTAAAGTGCAAGTAAAACTTTATTTATAATCTTCTAACTCAGAAATATACAATAATAAATAATAATATTTAGTATATAACAATTTTAAAATTGATTTATATTATGTTTTTTTGACTGTTATTAATTTTTTGTAAGTTGTGCTTTTTTTTTTGTAAATGTTATGAAAATATTTATAAGCATCTAGTCTGCTAAATAATAAACATTTCCGTGAAACGCTGTAGCATATAATGAGTATCATCTTCTCCCATTTTTTACAAGTTTATTTTAATATTTTTTAGAATCAAATACTTTTTGTCCTTAGAATATTTTTTTACGTTTAAACAAACTGTGGAATGATATATAATAAATTTATTACTATTGAAATAAGATAAAGAGATGTTTAAAATAAAATGTTTTTATTGGCTTTTTACTAAGATGCTCTTTTTTTTTCCATTAAACAACATCTACCAACTTTTGTGTATATATAGTTTTCATCTTTATCTTATTCTTTTATTGTATTTTTACTATATTCTCATCTCTGAAATTTTTTACACTTTTTATTTTATGTCTATACAATTTTTTTCAATAAGCAAAATCTTTTCACTATCATACCAAACAATTTTAATATAGAAGTGTAATGGTTAACAGATAGATATATCTGGTAACCATTACACTTCTATATTAAAATATCTGCTGACTAATAAAATATATAATGCTTTTTTACTTAGTTATGGCAAATTTTACTTTTTTATTACTTCTGTCCACTTTTACTTATGTTTGTACATGGTAAATGAACTAATATTAACTTTATTGCATTTTATTCTAAGATTAGTATATTATTGTTAATTTCACTTCATCATCTCAGCTTTAATATGTTTTATCTAATGTCTTTTTTTAATGATTATTTTTAAGAAATAAGAAAACAAATCACAAATTTGTAAAGATAAAAAGTATTTGTAGTCCCCTGAAGAACAAATAATCTTCTATCAACCTTAACAGTGGTTTACTAAGTGCTGGATTAGTGTTTTTTATATTCATTTTACATCTAACTAAGAATATCTCATTAATTGACCAATGTTATGTCATTATTTGGCTTAAGCCACCTAACAAACAAAAAAATTTAAAGTTTTTGTAAAAAATTTCTTTCATTCCAGATTTGAATCCCATATTATAAATATCGCAGGTGAATAGATTGCATTTGCACCATGAGATAATAATAACAGCAGCAGCAGCAATAGAAGTATTTAGAATCATTGGAGGGGAGATTTATTAACAGCAGTCAACTATAATTTTCAACTCTTGTTATTTCAATCTTTATAGTAATATTTTTTTAAATTATGACTAAAAAATAGACCAATCATTAGAATAAATTCCACTCTATAAAGTAAGCAATAGATTAAATCAGAATAGATCTACAATGCCCTTAAATGCTTAATCTGACTAAATATTGCCTGATGAAACAACTTCATCATTATTATCAAGTACTTGATCCATTGCAAAACAAAAATGTTACTCTTTCCATATAAATAAGTCTATTTCAAAAAAAAATAATTTCTTTATTTCTAATCATGTCCTAGCAAAAATCACATACTAATGTTAAAGTTGCAGCAGCATCAGCTGTTAACAATTTAATATTTGTAGAACTTAAAATCATAAAATCAAGAAAAAAATGGGTAAACAATTATAGTAAATCAAAACTATTCTATAGCAAATAAAGTAAATGATGAAGAATATCAAAATATTTCAAATAAATTTAACTCTACCATCCTATTAACAATTTCTAATTTTTTTCAAAAATTTATGAATGAAAATCTTTGATTATTTTTATGACTAGCATAAATTTATCTATAATGCAATTTCCAATTGATGAACTTGATTAATCTCTCACAGAGAAAAAAATTATAGAGAATGCTTCACAAAATACCAGATTATCCTTATAACTGTTATTTAGTACTGGAGTTCAATATCAGCACAAAAGCATATTTTCCAGAAACATTCAAATTTACAATAATAAATTTATTTGCCATATGAATATAATTGACAAACTAATCTGGAAAGAAAAATTAAAAACTTTGTCATTTTTTCAGAATAAGAATTTCAAAATATTTTAAGCAAGTTTGGGAATATTTCAAATTTTAATTATATTTCTCTCAGAAATAGCTATTGTACTAGTCCAACCAATATTGCAGTTTTCAGTATCAAGCTAAATAAGGATATTCTTCTATATGATATACCAATTCTGAATTTAGCAAACACTTCATCATTAATAATCACATGCTTCCACAGTATTTTTATTGACATCCAGAGAATATCTCATCTAAGATTGCCCTGATAGATTCTGTAGCAATTGTGGCCTAAAAGAATTTAAAAAACACAAATGTGGCAGAAGTCCAATAATCATAGTGTAGAATAATTGCAATAATGATGAAACAAAAATTGATGTACTTAAATCAAATAAATACTAAATTACTCAACTTACTAATATAATATCAACCAAAATAAAGTAATCTATTCTCAATAATAAATTAGAATAGGAAGAAACAAATTGAAAACACTATCCCTAACTGTGTAAAGGACAATAGCAATAATTTCTTAGGTGAATTTGAAATAGAATAGAATGCAAATGAACAAAACATCAATGGCATCTCTTCCTCTGAAGAAGATAACTTCTAAGCAATAATTTAAAAAAATAATCAAATAAAAATAAAAAAGGCAAATCATCAACAAATTCACCAAATAAAAAACAACTACCAATGCCAAAAGAAAAAAAAAATATTCAAATTTTTCAAAAGAAAACATTTACAGATATGTCACTGCCAAAATTAATAAAAACTAAGTATAATGATTCTCTATCTGAGGATTAAGCCAATAAACATCACATGATTACCATTTCTTATGCTTGCTTATAGATGTTATTAAAACAGGCAAAACTCACTATATGTATTGCCACACACAGCAAGCTAGAGTAAGCAATGGATGCCAGAAGGCTTGTGCATAAAATCCCCATCTAGTGCCTACTCATCCAATATCCCCAAAACTAGTTTCTGGCTTGCGGCCGTTATCAGTGAGGAGCCTTGTATCTGAGAGCACTGCACCTAGATCTTAGGATCTACTGCAGCCCTCTAACAGCCACCTTTTATCTCCACTTAACTACAAACTATGAGTTTTAAATTGAAAATACCTTAATAACCATAGCCACTACTATCCTATTAGACAGGATTGATTTTAAGCCAATAAACATCACATGATCACCATTTCTTATGATTGCTTATAACTGTTATTAAAACAGGCAAAACTCTATACATATTTGATTGCTAGAGAGTTGCATTAGATCTTAAGATCTAGGTGCAGTGCTCTCAGATCCAAAGCTCCTCACTGATGAAGGCCACAAGCCAGAAATTAGTCTGGGATATTGGATGAGTAGGCACTAGATGGTAATTTTATGCACAAGCTTTCTGACATCCATTGATTACTGTAGCTTTCTGTGTGTGGCAATGCATATACTGAGTTTTGCCTGTTTTAATAACAGTTATAAGCATGCATAAGAAACGGTGACCATGTGATGTTTATTGGCTTAAAACCACTCCTTCCTAATAGGAAAGTAGTAGCTATGGTTATTAAAGAACCAAAGACACCAAAATGTATAGATACTGAACTGAGTTTAGACTTGTATGACTATATAAGCTAATGAGCTTGGATTGAAAATATTGGGTTGTTTTCAATTTAAGACTCATAGTTTTGTAGTTAAGTGGAGATAAAAGGTGGCTGCTAGAGGGTTGCATTAGATCCTAAGATCTAGGTGCAGTTCTCTCAGATCCAAGGCTCTTCAATTGTGAAGACCACAAGCTATAAAACAGTCTGGGGATATTGGATGAGTATGCACTAGATGGGCATTTTATGCACGTCTTCTGTCATCCATTGATTACTTTATCTTGCTGTGTGTGGCAATGTATATAGTGAGTTTTGCCTGTTTTAATATCTGATGATTACATGTTGGGAACTTCAATCTCAGAATATATAATAGAAAAAAGTGTTGACCATAATATATTTAATTTTTAATAAGAAGTTGATATTCAGAAGAAAAGAAAGAAAAAGGAAATAACATAATACTGGAGGAAAAACGTAAAACAAATAACAAATCAAAAGAACTCTATTAAACCATGGAAACTTGATATGGATTGTATCATACTCAAAAAATAGACGATATCAACACAGAGTAAATGCTGACCTCTTGAGTTTGGTAGAAATTGATCAATTATTTTAATACTGGAATTTACTAGTTACTTGCAACTAAGATCCAAAAAAAAACAAATCCAATGATTTTAGATAAGTCTAGACAGATTACAATGATGTCTAATTATATTCATGCATAATTCATTAAATACCACATATGTTTTCATCTATCTATTACATAAATTCATTGGACATATGCATCCTTAATTTGTTTTCTATCCACTGATTATTAATTTAATAAAACATTGTTAGAATAAAACATATGCTTAATCATCATAAAAATTAATATGATGGGAATTAATTTACCTCAGTGGTATTTGTGATTAATATCTGGATTATTATACAATTTTTTCATGAGACTAAATTTTCAGGCAATCCAAAAATTGATCCCCAAAGATTCCTTGAAAAATTTGGCTTTATGATGCTGTCTTAGTCTAACACCTCTTGGAGTAATAGTACTTTTAATTTAGAATTCTGTGTTTAAATCAAAACATGAGCATCATCACTTTCTACTACAGTGCATGTACAATTAATATTGACAGTCTACATTTTTACAATAAATATGCATTTTTCAACTAGTCAACCAAATCTGTTGAGTTTTAAATCATATCCAATCATTTTTTTGGGAGATTGCAATGTGGGATATGTGTAGATCTTTTCTAAATATTTTCACTTCATCAATAGAAGACTTATGGGTGCAGATTCTATTCAAATAACTTTTGCTTTTTACTCCAAAATATACTATTCTTATAGACTTATTATTCTATTCAACTAGCCTCCATTTTGTCAGTAATTCATCACTTTTTTTCATTATTTTTCTCTAAATGTTAAACTAAAAGTTGACTTTAAACAGCTACTAGAGCGCTAATTAAATAACAAAAGAAGACTTCTTCTGAAAACTTTACTCCAGAAGTCATCTATCCCTAAAATGTAAATTTATTTTTTAAAAAATAAACATGCTTTAAATCTAATTGAAGCATAGTTTGCTTTGGGAAATATTATCTTATTTGTAATAAAGTTTTACATAAACGAAAATAAAACTCCCATAATATTAATTAACAATTTAGATGCAATACACCTAAAACTAAAAATATCTGCTGTGATTCAGTCTCCATTTCATAAGTAATGTTTTTTAAAGCAGAAGTACAAAGAAAAACTTAAGAGGATTTAGGACAGCGATTCTGCAGGGGTTGGACTACTCAATCATTGCCTTTCTCCATTCCAAGCAGTCAATATCCTATACTTGAATCCACATCTGTGCATCAAAGCTTTCCATAGTGAAGCCTTTACAATCAACATTATTCTAGCATATTTATACAGCCAATCAAATCTAATTTGTCAACTAATCTCCAATATAAACATAATACTTGCTACTGACCTCCTTCCTACAGTTTTGGGGGGTGACTTCAATATGTTGTACACTACATTTACACTTAAATATCTTCACCTTATAAATAAAAAACTCATGAGTGGCCAGGGTTTTTTCTCATCAGATTCCATCTCATATTACACTAAAAAAAACATTCCTTATTACTCGATCTCATATTCTACTCACCAGAACTTTATTTGTTAATGGAGCCATCCTTATCCCTAGTCATGTTCTCAGACTATATGGTGCTCACAGTCACTATTAAATGAAATTTTCTAGTACTTGAACCTTCTTCACTAAGTAATACCACCAGATTACTTCTACAATCCAATGCACCTGAGAAATCCTCACACTACCACCAAAAGAATCATGGTTTAGTTTTATTGACATAATTGCAATTACAATTAAACACTACCCAAGCAGGAACCCTTCACTTATGCAACTGTTGAAAGAATTAGAGATACTACGCTAAAAAAATGAAAAGCACACAAGCAATATATCCTCAATATCCACAATACTATTACTCAAACAAGAATATAAACATATATAACTGGTTTTAACAGATTATATAGCAACAAAAGAAAGCAAAAATTTCCCTTAAAAGCACCCATAACTGGTCCAGAGACTACATCTGCTGGGCTGTGGGATATACAAGCAAAAAACTCACACCTTCATCAATTCTGCCCAACTCACCAATGCTAGCTGGAGAAGGTATGATAACACTATTGTTCGACTATTTTAAGAACAAATTCCAATCCTACCCCCACCCTAACATCACAAAACTCAAAACTTGACAGTACATATCAAACAATCACAATATAATAAATCAAGAGATAATGGACAAAATCAACATATACCCTAACAGTTCACATCCTGAAATACATGCAATCCCCATATACATTTTAGCACACCTCAGTTATTTTATAGTACCCACAATTTAAAACATGCTTAGTCAACTCTCAACTCAAATACTTGTCATTCCATAGTTATACCCAATTTCTCTTGTGCCTTTTCTCAAAAATCTACTCATCCTACACCTTAAGCAACATTAGGTCAATATCCATGTCTCCATTGATTATTAAAACAACAAACATTAATAAATTACAAAATACAACCTCTTATCCTTTCAAAAATGTCCAAGTTTCAATTTGCAAAAAAAGGCAGCTCCATTCCGATGTTTTTTTATTTAGGGCCATAATAGATCAAATCAGGGTTGGTAAAAAGGCAACACCAATAGAGCAGTTTTTGATACCATTCCAATAGGCAAGCTATTAGAGGTGATTGAACACCACAACATTTCTTCCTCACTAAAATGCATGCTGGCTAGTTTACTCTATAACAGATCCATCCATATCATGTTAAATGGTAAATCATCCCTCAGTTTCACTCCACAGAGCTCCATACCACAGGGGTCACCACTCAGCTCTCTTCTATTTATTACCTACATTATTTCTTTACTAATCAAAATAGAAAACAAACTACCAGCAATAGTTTTATCAGAATTTAAACTTCCTTTAAACCGCATATCCTACATGGATGACATAGTGGTCTTCCTCCCTTCCAAAAAATTCTTACCCATACTAATGGATATTCTCAACAAATACTCACTCAATTACTCACTCAAGTTCAATACTAGCAAATTGGCACCATGAAACATTCTTACAGGTAATCCTAATCTCACACTAACAAAATCACTTCCTTATTCTTTTCTCGGAATTCTGTTTAACTTTGCAGTGAGTGCTAGAAGGCTAACCATTTAAAACCAACTACTAGAGTCACTAACTAGAATAATTAACTCACTCACTAAGGCTTATCTCTCAATACATAACAAGATTACGCTACATATTAATAATATCAAAAATCAACTTACATGCCGGTCATTCGTTTTTTCAAAGCGTTCATCAGGAAAATCAATTCACTATGTATTAAATTTATCTGGAATAAAAAAGTCATCTCAATAAGTATCAGTAGTCTACAAAAATGTACAAAATATAATAGATTATCCTTGCATTCAATCACAACCTTTTACTATCAAAAAATGCATAATACATTAATCAAAATTGCCACCAGTTTCCCTAGTTTTCAACCTTACTTACAAATAGAACCAATTGATACCTTCCCCACCTGTTCAAAATAAATTCGTAAAACAGCTAATACAGTACATAAGAAAAAAATCAAATAACTTTTAGTGAATTAAACCTAAAAGTTAAATATTGAACTGCTCATCAAATTCTCACCAATATAGATACTCAGTTATATCTCAACAGTTTCCTCAATCTAACCAATAAAGCATTAATTATGAAATATAAATATTGGCATCTTGAACCTAAATATCTGGATTTTCTCATCAAAATCAACCTGAATGCTCTACTCACAAATGACTTTCTCCAAATTAGATCCCATTTGCCCTCTCTGTAATAGAGAGGAAGAGACTCATTTTCTCTTGAGTTGCTCCTCATTATCAAAATACAGAAAACTCATCTTCACAATATCACACACCTATAATATCACTGTCAAAACCTTAATTGACAATATTTCATAGAGTTTTTTTCCCAATGATCATGATAACTATTGTATTCACATTATGGTTTTAGAGATGCCAGTTCATATTTAATCCCACTTCTCACAAATATGAATCATTGTTTTTAAATAAGTTAGACAAAATTAAAACCAGAGACTGGCTCATTGCTCCTGCTGACAGAGTGTCTGCCATATGGAACCTATTAAAACACCCTAGCACTACTCAATAATTGATGAGGATACCTGTGAACCTAGAGAAATCAAACTTATTTTACACCCTCTGTAAAATACAAATATCACTCAAACTCTAGCAAGACAACAAACAGTTCTACACACTAACAAAACTATCTAATTAACATTTTAAATAATTAATTGCCTGCTAGTGTAATATGGCACAGACTATCGGTCATAACTCAGGCTATAATATATACTTAATTTTCTGTAAACTCTGGAAAGATTATAACTAGTTGCCAAAACCAAATTGTAAATCATAATGTTAGTAAATCTATTTTAAAACATATTAGTAGTAATAGCAATAGTAGTAGTAGTAGTAGCAGTAGTAGTAGTAGTAGTGGTGGTGGTGGTGGTAGCGGCAGAAGTAGCATAGCAGTGGTGGCAGTAGTAGTGGGAGCAGGAGGAGTCCTAGTAGGAGTAGAAGAAAAACACCAACCATTCTTAGCAAATTGAAATTTAAACATTTCAGGGACGAATAAGAGGTTGAATTTTGTCATTTTAGAGAGACTCTATTAGTTTGATGATGATTAGATATTGAAATAGGTCATAGATTATTTAGAAAAGAAGAAAGTGCATTCTTTTTAAGAAAGAGAACAAGCGTTACTGGATAAATAATGTATATACTAGCCAACCTACTCATTAATAGATTCATATTACACTTAGTGGCAAAATGTCCCCTGACTTTTCTCCACATGACTCAATACCTCAAAGTTCCCCCTTAGCTCACTATTCTTCATTACAAACATTAACACTCACTATTCTCCATTACATATATTAACCCTCTCCTACTTCAAATAGAATCTAAACTACCAGGAATATGTGTATCCCTTATAAAACAATCAATCAATCATATTTCATATATGGATGATATTGTCATTTTCCTCCCATCCAAAAAATATCTGCCTAAAATGTATACTATATTAGAAAATTACTGTGTAGCTTATTTTTTAAAATTTAACAAAGAGAAAACATATATTTGAGTATTCATTCTGGTAATCAAATTTATTCAGTATGCAGTTCCCTTCCCCATAAGTTTCTTGAATTCTCAATTTACCTTTTTATGAATGCAATGAGAATAATGATGCAAGAGCAATTAATAACTGCAATTGAAAAAGTGACAAACTCTCTTTCAAAAACGTATCTCTCATTGCATAGTAAAATATCACTCATTAGCATACTAATATTTCCAAAAATAAATTATTATGCACTTATCATTACCTTAAATTCACTACCTCATGAAATGAAAAAAGTTAACGCATTTTGTACAAAGTTAATATAGAATTGAAAAAAAGCAGTAGCAATAGGCCATGAAAGTCTGCAGAAACACTCAAGACTGTATGGCCTGTCATTACACTGCATTTCAATATTTTATTATCAGAAAACTTATAATGCATTAATGAGGCTTTGTACTATATATAAAAAATTTTAGGTGTTCATTCAAATATCACCTACTGATACTCCACCTTCTATTAAAAATAAATTTATTACCAACCTGATTATATTCATTTTCAAACATAAAGAACCTGCACCTAATTTGTTTTCAAAAAAAAAAAAATATTGGGAAGCTCATTATATAATCATTTATTCCAATCCCTTGGAAATACCTATTAGTTTTCTTAATATCTCAGATAAATCCGTAATTCAAAAGTTTAGATTGTGGTACATGGAGCCTAAATATCTGGATTTTTTAATAAAAATCAATTTAAAGACTCTACCTACCAATGCTTTTTTGCCAAAGAGAGAGTGAGATTTGCAAATATCGATGCTAATTGTTCTTTATGTGGTAGAGAAGATGAAGCAATGAAACATTTTGTCTCCCTGTGTGTTTCTCTACAGACATATTGAGAACTTATTTCCCTAATTACTCACAATTCAAATTTCTCATTAAAGATATTGATAGAAAATATTCAGAGGGGATTGTTTCCAACTATAATGCTAACAATCTATATTTTATTCACACTGTGGTTTATGAGATGTCATTTTGTATTTAATCCCACATCTCATAAACTTAAATCCCTCTTTCTAAATAAGTTGACAAAAATTAAAACAAGAGATCAAGCATTCGCTCCAGTAGATATAGTATCAGCAACTTAGGGTTTGATCAAAATGCCAACACAACTGTGAAATATGGATTATACTCTTATTGTACTTTATTTGATTTTCCTTTTTTTGTTTTTATTATTGATGTTGTTAAAAATTAACTACTATCTGATTTTATTTCCGCATTGTTATGTAAAAATTATTCACATATATTTATAATGCCTGCCTTTAATTATTGTAGTCTTATATTGTGATACAGCTCTTGTAATGCGTTTTTTCATCCATGCACAAAAATAAAAAAAAAATTGTATTTTTGTTCCCATAGTATGTAAAAGCACTTCCTTGTACTTATGATATCAAATAAAAGTGGTTTAAAAGTAGTAGTTGTATTAGTAGTAGTAGTAGCCACAAACGCAATAGCAGCAGTTGTTGTTGTAAATTGAAGATCTTTACATTGCTGTCTAGAATTAAATAAAAATTTTCTTCAGAAAAACGCATTTAGAATATTTATTCTTGGTTTGAATAATGATTCCAGATGATTAAAATATATTCTGTTATGGGGAGAACTAACAATCTGAATTATTTACATTTTATCATCAAATGATTCATTATTAGAAAATAAAATTCTCATGTTTTTGAAATACAACTGGATTAATTTATAAAATAAGAAAAAAATCTAAAATCTCAGATTGAGACATCAGAATATTTATTAAGGTTAATTGATATTTTATTTAGATTGCATCAGGTACTAAAATTATCAATTTCTCTGTAAAGAAGAATGCAATCAATTATTGTTGTAATTCTTTTAAAGATTTTACAACCATCATCTTAACATAAAAAATAAGTAAACTTCAAGCAATTTTTAAGATCATTGTCCTAAATATTGAAAAGCATAGACACTGAAATACTATCCTGAGGAAGATTTAAATTTTATCTGTAATTAGGGGGCATTATTATTTTATTTAACATATACTCTACAACTACCAAGAGAAGATGGGAACCAATATATAAGTTTAAGGAAAAAACGAGTTTGTGTAATTTGTTAAGGAAAATGATGTGATATACTATGACATCAAATCTCTGCTGATAATCTATAGCAAGGACTATAAAATCATAAATATAAATAAGATTAATTTCCACTGATTTTTTAAAATAAATCTATGCTGTGAAAAAGAAATTAATTTATTAACATCAGAAATAGTTTTATTATAAACATAACTCAAAAATTCATCTAGCTAGGTGTAAAACTAAGATAGTTCTGTAGTAATATTATCACAATTGTGAAAGGCCTTCATAAATATAGGGATCATTTTGGCTTATTGATGTTTATAAGAAAAAATATCTCCATTTAGAGAATAATTAAAAATGAAGGCAAGGGAAGCAGCAATAAATTATATTAAACCTTTGTAAATAAAAGAAGACATATTATCATGACCTTAGCTAAAATGAGTTTCAAGCCTCTTAATGACTACAATGATATTCTTATAAGAGATATGATTAATCATGCAATGAACAATATGAAAATTACAACATAATTTCAGAAAATGTTGTAGATTATGATAATGCTTGGAGAAATTAAAAGTCGAATTATGATTTGCTAAAACTAATTTTGTACTCAGTCCAGCATTATTAATAAAAGCCACATTATTTTTATTTATTTTTAAATATAGTAAATCTCTTTTGTAAAAATGTTTAGCTAATTTTCTGAAATTTATAAAAGAAGATAATCTAGGACTTAAAATAGAATCTGTGATGGTAAAAAAATTTTAAATAGTTTTTTTTTTATTAAAGTGTCATAGCATCGGCTGGGATGCGAACCCGCAACCCGGGCAACTGCCTGATAGTGCAAGACAGTCGCGCTGACCTCTCAACCACCAATGCAAGACAAATTTTAAATAGTTTATTATGAGAACCATTGAAAAATGCCATTATGGAAAGAAAGTATATTAGGAATACATAAATCAATTAAACCATTAAAATCTATGAAAAATATTTTAAACAATGATTACCATCATTATAGGAGTATAATGAATTACAATTAACTTTAAAAATATGTTTACAAAAATGCAAAAAAAATTTTTTTAATATGTTGAGGACAACATTTATTTATAGTGTAATTTATGTGGGTGATCAGTTTCAATAGGAAAAGACACAAAGATAAAATGGAAGTTACTAAATATGAGTAAATTACTTAGAACATAGCACTAGTAATAATAGTAGTAATGACAACATCAATAATAATCGGTGCCATTGCTCTATAAGTTTTAGCTTTAAGTGAATGATGTAATGAAGAGTAAGAAACTATATTAATGATAAGTATCAAATCTCTCACTACTCATAAGTAAATTGTAACCAACTGGATCCAAATTTAGTTTATACCATGTTAAAAAATTTTATCAGTAGAAGAGGAAGTGAGGATTTTGCAGATAATGAATTTATGATTTGAATTATTCTATTCATATTTTTTGAGTTGTGTTTTTTTAGAAAGGTAGGATAATATATAAACTAAATTTAAGCTTAAACTCTTATGTTGAATTGTAAATATTAATGTACCTTTATCACTGTATAATATTTTTAATGAATTAAGTAAGCAAGACCTGATAATAATCATTCCTATGCTTTCTGAAGATGTCAGTGCCATTCTAGAAAAAGCTGAGCGATCTATCCTATTGACATAGACATGGGATCAATATGAAATTCACTGTAAACTTTTGTTTCTACCTAATCAGATATATGTGATTATTACTTTGTCTGACCATTTCATCAATTACAAATATTTTTTGTATTGAATGAAATTCTCTAATATTAAGCACACTTATTTTTAATTTTATAATATGTATTTATATTTACCCATCTGTGTTGCTAATGATCGTGTGTTATAAATGTTATTTATAATAGTAATGCTATATAATATTTGTTAAAGGAATTTATTTGTAATGTTTGTTCATATGCAATTATAGAATGTTGCTTAGCATAAGTTTCTACTATGTCCATGATCTGAAATGAACATTAGATTTTTTTTAGATCATAAACAGTTTTAAAATTCTTTTTTATGTCAGAAATATTTTAACAAGTAGTCACCCAGAAATGGTTGACAAATCAGAATATAGTTAATATTGGCTAGAAGATTAAAGTTTCAGATTAATCTGGATTAATTAAATGTTAGTGTATTCATTACAAAACAAAAATATGTTTACATTCCTATGTAATTATAGAAATGATGAAGTATGAGTAATACTTTAGTAATGACAAAACTTATGCTTCACCTTTACTTATTTTAATATTGAGAGTAAATTCTTGAAATAATATTGTAATCACAAATGCTAACTTAATTTTTGCATGGAGGACTTTATAAAATATATTCAAAGACTTAAGTCAATAACTCAATTTCATACTTCTGATATGTTAGATTTTGTATATATAAGACAGTTGACAACATTTGAAAGAAAATGAAGAATTTTAAAACAAATTTTAAAAACACATCCCCGTTCTTCCTCATTTCATTAGCTTATTCTTGATCTGAAAGTCCTCCAATATGAATCAGTTGAAAGTGGTTAGTTATGTAAAATTTAACAATGTTTTTTTTTTTTTGTAGGATTATATTTACTTAGTTTCAAATTATCATCTTAACAATTTACAGGTCTCATTGCAATTTATGTTTTTAAAATATTGAAATAAATTGTGCTAAAATATTGACAAGTAACGGTAAACTTCCAAAATTAATGATGAAGTATTATCTCTTGATTTTAAAATTATTTTGCCTAATTATTTAAACCTTCAGCAGAAAATATAATATATAAATAAAGAATCAAATTATTCCATGGTTTGATTATTTTTTTGCACTCATGAATAACATAACTAGATATAATTCTGTTAGTATTTTTAAACAACTATAAAAAACTTAAACTCAATGTGATTTATTATTATTTTTATTTCTTTTGTGCTTATGGGATTAATGTTTTCTGTTATTTAGTTCAGGGTCAGTTGATTAAATTAATAAAAGAATAAAAACTCAAAAACTTTAAATGACAGTATTTTATCTTCAAATTATGTTTCCTATATGAATTTCTTGAATAATATTTTCCATACAAAATATTTAATGATATTTTAGAAATTATAACTAATTATATTTCATCTTATTTGCCAAATTATTTTTAGAGGGGTTTAGCAAATGGGCAGTGACACAGCTAAGTATAATCTTTTTTATCTATAGTTTATGCCTTTCATCTTATTCAGAAATCTTTACTGAATTTCATTTATCTTCATCAAATAATAATTTTTGTTATGTTATTTTAATTTATCTTGATTTATTTTATGGATTTTGTATATTTTTTCCTGTCTTATTATTAAGATATACTTTGGGAAGTAGAAATATAAGAGAATGCTGGAAACAGATTATTAAATGTGTCAGTGATAGAATAGCATTTCAAATAGTGCTTTAAAAAGCATTCATAAATTATTTTTGAATACTGTGTTGAAATTTTTATGAATGAGCACAAAAAAAATATTAATATGATTGGCAGAATTGATGTTGGCTTATCAGCATCTAATAATAATATTTCACTTTTTCATTAATTGTTCAAGATTTATACATCCATTTGTCTATATACGAACTCGCACTTCATATATCCATATGATAACAGTAAATCATCTTCAAGTAGCCATTGCAGAACAAAAACCTGTACATTATTTTTTTTATACAGAAATAGTAAGGTGAAAACAATATTATCAGGCACTCTAATGACAAAACATTTTACAAAGTTCTTTTCCATTTTATCATCTAAGTAAGAATAATTACAAATCTACCATTCTATGAATAAATTGAGTATTATTGAATCACGTATGGAAAGAAAAATTCTAAAACTGCTTAGTATCTAAAAAAAAATACAAATTATCCTTATTAGCATGCTATGTATATTTGTGTATATAGAAAGTGAAAGAAATATCAGATTAACAGATATTATAAAAAAATATCCATATAATTTAATGATAAATAATGTATTTAATGTGAGATGCAGATTTTTAAGTATTTTAAAGGATTAAATATAATCCTTTTAAAAACATCTATATAGAGATTTCCATTAATATTATAAACCAAATAAACTTACATTTTAATAAGTAAAATGTTGAAATAAGTAATTAGACAACTGTTTTCTTTGAAAGACTTTTAATGGAAAATAAAAATATTTTCTAAGTATTATTCCAGTCATATGAATATTATTTCTTGAAGATTAAAACATCACAAACAATATTTGATAAAAAAATTTAAGCTAACGACATTCACACACATATGAAGTTTTAATTAAAAAATAAATAATCATTTATAAAGCTTAACTTAAAAAAAGAACTCGAAGTAAAAAAATGAACCAAGATTATGTAACACTAAAACTCTTGTTTTCATTTTGTTATTTTTAAAATCAACTCACAATGTTTTCTTTTTATGGTAGTAATTTTTAATGTATATGTACTTTATCTTTTTCTGAGGATATTAAATATTACAACTTTTATCGAAAAATAATTGAAAAGTTTCAAGTAGAAAAATACTTTTTAATGCATTTGTATATACCTGCATTAGCTAATTAATGTGTATTTATCATTTAAAGAACATCTAGATATCTGTTTTTTTCTGATTCTTACGTACATGTGCTAGCTATTACTAATGATTTTATTGTTTAATATAAACTTAGCTTTAGTATGTGTTAAATTTAAACTGCATTAATTCATAATCATTATAAATGAAAAATCTAAATTTAAAGATCAATGTGTGACAAAATTATCTAATCTGTTTGTCAGATTTTAGCAATCTGAGAAAAATACTGTAAAAATTTAACATAAATATTAAGTATCTAACATACAGACAATATATATATATATATATATATATATATATATATATACCTGTACAAACAATGTAATATATAGGTATTTTGAGCTTAGACTTTCACACGGCCCTCAACTCTCCTCACTATCTCATACCATTGATACACTTGCCCACATATATGTCCAAAAGATAAATAATCACCAATATACGTATTTCGTGCTAAACCAGCACTCATCAGTTGGTCCAGATTATGATCTCTTCACCTAAGTGCTTAAATTCATATTAATATAGCCAATCTTTATACTTTAATGAACAGGCTTCAATCCACTTCACCCTGCAACTCTTCAGCCATCCATCCTATTGAAAATCCGATGATAGATTGCTCAAAGCCCATATTGATACCAACATTCTCATCATACCCAGGTTGACCATAAGTCACTCTGACTTCTCATGAACAGGACATAATCAATTTAAGTACATATACAAAGGCTGGACATTCATTCAGGCTATTATTTAATATCTAACATACAGGCTATATATATATATATATATATGATCAATAGATGGCGTCTTTACCAAAACCGCCGAAACAAGTATCTGCACAAACAATGTAATATATAGGTATTTTGAGCTCAGATATTCATATGGCCCTTGACTCTCCTCACTATTTCATGTCATAAAGTGTATCAGTGATATGAGATAATGAGGAGAGTTGAGGGTCATGTGAAAGTCTGGCTCAAAATACCCTATATTGTTTATACAGGTATATATGTAACCTGTATGTTAGATATTAAATAGTAGCTTGAATATCTGCCCAGCCCTCATATATGTACTTAAATGGATTATGTCCTGTACATGAGGGATCAGAGTGACTTATGGTCAACCTGAGTGAGACAAGAATGTTAGCATTTGTGTGGGATTTGAATGTTCCATTGTCAGATTTTCAATAGGATGGACAGCTGACAAATTGGAGGGTGGAATGGATTGAAGCATGTCCATTAAAGTATGAAGATTGTTTGTTTTAATATGAATCTGAGCACTTATTGTATATATGTGTAGAGATGATAAGCTGGGCCAACTGATGAGTGCTGGTTTATTCCAATATATATATATATATATATATATATTGGTGATTATTTATCTTTTGGGCATATATGTGGCCAATGTTATGAGATAGTATGGAGGTTGAGGGTCATATGAAAGTCTGAGCTTAAAATACCCTATATATTACATTGTTTGTACAGGTATATATATTCTGTACATTAGATATTAAATAGTAGCTTGAGTGTCTGCCCAGCCCTCATATATGTACTTAAATGGATTATGTCCTGTACATGAGGGGTAAGAGTAACTTATGGTCAACCTGGGTGTGACAAAAAATATCGGCATCAGTGTCAGCTTTGAGCATTCCATCATCAGATTTCCAATAAGATGGACAGCTGAAGAGTTGGAGGATGGAGTGAAGCCTGTCCATTAAAATATGAAGATTGGCTATCTTAATATAAATGTGAGCACTTATTGTATATATGTTTGGAGATGATAATCTGGACCAACTGATGAGTTCTGGTTTAACATGAAATATCTATATTGGTGATTATTTATCTTTTGGACATATATGTGGTCAAGTGTATCAGGGATATGAGA
The DNA here is from genome assembly GCA_028023455.1 of Epiperipatus broadwayi. Lineage (NCBI taxonomy): Eukaryota > Metazoa > Onychophora > Udeonychophora > Euonychophora > Peripatidae > Epiperipatus > Epiperipatus broadwayi. The sequence continues at coordinate 65,990 of JAQFVV010000952.1, read as the reverse complement.
TAGTGAGGAGAGTTGCGTGTTGTGAGAAAGTCTGAGCTCAAAATACCTTATATATTACATAAATATTAAGATAATTTTTGAAAGTGTTTGGACTATGTGATGTAATTAGACTTTTTTTTAAAAAAAAAAAAAAGATATTAATTCAATGGAAATAGCACTTAATCACTTCATACAAATAATGCACATTGAAAAAATGTTGACAATCTAAATGATTTACTCTCATCTTTGATGACCAAACTAAAATTAGTTAATTTAATGAAATGGTTATGAAGTTTAATTATTTCTTTCATTTTTTAAAAAATCTTATTGTATTTAGAAGAAAAAATACAGTTACTTACAAAGCAAAGATATTAGTAAACACAGTAGAGCTGGATATCCAATAAATTTTGTTTCAAACCTCCGCTATATGTAGCTATATATAATAAATTGAAGAAATATATATATTGAAACAGTAAGGTCTGTTTTGCAGATCTTCATTTCATCTTTTCTCACCTATTTCCTACCCTCATACCTTAGTTTGAACCCCAATCTATCGTAGTGTGTCTGCAATACGCTTATATACTGAAAATCCCACCTAATTTTAAACCACGAGCACAATGCTCGTATTATATATATAACTCATTCCCAAATAAAATAAAATATTATGAATTATGTATATGTTCACGTAATTTCAATTTATTAAAAAGTAGGTTATATAAGTTGTAATTGCGCTCACACTATGATATGCATTTTAAAACATATCAAAATTATAAATTGTTAAAGTTATTTTGTTTGAATCTATTTACAAATATATATTACCATTGTAATATGTTTTGATTTAAAATAAAATTCATTTAGTAAATATTCATTTAGTAAATAGATTCAAATATTGCAATTTAAAAGTAAAATAATATTCGTTTAATTTAATAAAAGTCATTCCAAATATTTCTGTTAGAATAAATGAGGAACAATAGTTTAATTAGTTAATGTTATATAAGTTTATCTAAAAACTGCAGATGTCCACTTAAGGTTTTCTTTAATTAGTAAAAGTAATTTTTAATTAAATCTAGTTTGTAATTCGAATGTCGACAGGGAAATTAACAAAAGAAATTAATTAATGTTGAATTCCTTTAGACATTCGGATAGATTTAATTACAGTTGATAAGTCCGATATATTTTTGTAATGCTCCAGGCAGTTCTATCATTAATTTCTAATATAAAAGGGAGGGTTTTCTTTTGTTCTCCATTCTAATGTTTCTAAGAGAAATCATTCTGAGGTCTAATGTTTCTAACCAAAATTATTGTAGTAATTTGTAAATCTTGACATGATGGAGTAGAGCGCAAGAAGGCTATTTCTCTCCAGAATGGTCATATGCTGCCATAGACCATCGGAAGTTATCACACAAGGAACCCCGGAACTGCTGCTGCTGCCAAAAATATGAACATTTCAAGATTTTGCTGTTAAATTATATAAAAACCTGCCGACCATCAATCTACCTAAAAATGCTTCTCCAGAGGTAACTCTAAATTAACCCAAGAGCTCTTGTGAAAACTAACATGCTATAGTTATTTTAAATTGTTTTCTGATATTTCACATAACTTTATTACGTATTTCTTTTAAATATAATCAACATTTTGCTCTCTATCCTTGGGTTAATATTTTCTATTTATTAAGCTTTCTGTTATTTTATTATGATAATGTGTCAGAATCATCTTTGACTGAGTGAATTATTCCCTTTGATGAAAATAAGACGCTGCTATGAAGGCATATTTTAAATTTCTAAATAATTTTCCAATTTTATTATCTTGCAAATCACTCGTTCGAGTGCGATTCTATTCTTTAATATATAATATAATCACATAGTTTAAATTCTACATGTTATCTAATATGAGAGTATGTGCGAGGTCAACGATTAAATGTGCCCCATAATGCATGATTGCGTATATAAATCTATACTTACTTTTCAAACCCGCAAGTGTGCATTTTCCTATTTTAATTACCGTGTTCTACTTTAATTACAAAGTTCATCTTTGACGTCGAGAATGTGTGGACCCTTTTAAATGAATTTCTGGGAATTTGATTGGACATTTCTCTTAATCCAAGTAAAACCCATTTAGTATGTTTTATAAACACTAGTCTCGTATTGCTGGTACATGAATTGGTTGTTGGGACCACTTTGTTTTACTTTTCCAAGGATTCTTTACATGGCCAAGTCCGTTCTCTTCACTTGCGGTTTCCAGGCAGAGTGTGTCCACAAATGACACACCTGGGAATTAAATGCAATCGTCACCCAGTCGCTAAGTTTCGGCTGTTCATAAAAATACTTTCCTAGGGCTTAGCGGCGAGATGCCCTCCGTAATCATTCTGGATATTCAATATTGTTTTATTTTATATTTATTTTACAAAGCATCCGTGACTTAAATGTGTCACACCCTCCAACTTTAATAAATTCATTACAGCAATACTGACCTCCCAATGCAACTCTATTATTATTATTATCAAATAAATGCTTTGATCACATTCCCACTTTGTTGCTTAGAAAGCTTTTGTTCATGCTATTCTCGAAATCAATAAATATTTTATAACACTTAATTTCAAATATTTTCTTAAACTTGTATAATTGCTCAAAGCACCTCACGCATGTTCCTATCTCATCAAGCACATTATCGTAATGCTATTAGACTGAGGAATAGAATATATCACTTTGCTTTAAATCTTTTTTGTCATTTATTGGAATATAATGCTCACAATTATTTAATACGCATCCCTGTCTCATATAAGCAGACAGTGGCATTATATATATATATTTTATATAAATAAATTTTGTGAAATTATTTAAAACTAAATTTGATCTCTTATTTTATTTGATTCCTATCACTGTCTCAGTCTATATATATATTTTCTGCATTTCTTTTGTAAATCCATAGACGTTAATTAGCCACCCAAACTTCTTTTAGTATAGAGTCTTTTGTTTCTCCCTGACCACCAGGCACCGATCAAAGGTTATACTAGTAGTGGCATCAGATGCGTTGTCATGTAGATGGCACTGTGAAATTTGGACTTTAGATTCGAACTTAGTATATCTGGAAGGCAACCCCTCCTAGAATGTTCAGTTTCGTGTCTGGAGTTTGAATTCTGCAGTGTGTTAGCGAGATAGACGATTCTGACTGTTACAATATATATATTATAACAGTGTGGTAGTAATATTGGGAGTGAACAGGGTGATGGAAATCATTTTCCATGGAAAGTCAACAAATAAAATTTAACATAATATTTAATATATAAGTAATGTTATATATAAAGTAGTGAGCATGAGATAACTGAGAAATCAGCACTGCTAACTATCTTAAGTATAAGCATAATTAACTATAAATTCACCAAAATTACCCACAATATTCATTTATCACCATTAATAATTAAGAATAAAAATAAATCAATAATCAATCTGGTGACTGGATTTGAAATAGGTCTGTTATAGATTAAGCTAATTATTTAGCTTTTGCCAGCTTGGAGCAGATTATTTAAATGTTAATTTGGATGCACAAACCTAGATGCTAATCAATTACAATATATAACAAAAACAATAATGCTGAGATATTAAAACATGCTGATCATCATCACTGCTTTGACCAATTGGTACCATTATTATAATGGCCAACTATAAATTTAATGTCTAATAAAGACCAAACTAAATAAAATATTCTTTTTGTGCCAATCCAGGATGATCATCATCAAGTGGATGCCCATAAACACTAATATATATATATATATATCACTTTCATATAATAGGATGTTATGCATGAATCTAGTTTAGAGAACACAATCTCTATAACTATTATATTGAACAAGAGATGATGCAACATATAATATTTAAAAAAAAACCACTTAATAATGAATAAATCTCTGGAATAATTTTAGCAGTAAAACAATATTTTAATAACAAAAAAAATGAAATTAAGGTATACAGAATATGGTTATGCATATATAAATTAAGCCTTCTGATTTTGATTAATATATCAAAAAATATGCTATTACATTGTGGTTGAAATATATGTTCCTGTAGGTTTACATAAAACACCTATGTTTCAGCACACAGATGTGTTGTATAATTTCTGAATTGTCATAAAAAAGATTAATTTTGATTTACAAATACTTCATAATGGGTTTATATAAAACACATCTATAATGAAATTCATTTTTATAATAAATAATTAATGACCAATTTAACATATATATGTGTGCACATCGATGTTTATATCATATGATATTTTAATTTATCAAAATAATAAATTTAAAAATATATTTTTCACAATTCCATGTTGAAAACATACAAAAAATTTACACATGTGGGTGTATATATAAAAAAGTAATTTGAAAAATTATTAAATTCTTTCACAGCCATTTATAAATGTTTTTTTTTAAAAAAGTAAGATCAATATTTCGCAGGTTACTGTTGATAAAGTATAAATGTCTAAAAATACTCCAGCATATTCCACTGTTTTGCAATTTAGAAATACTTTTGCAGATGAATCAATTCTTCTACTTTTAGATCTTTAAGTTAAGTAAAAATTATTTACTTGTTTTACTTTTAAATTTTTGATTTTAAATATCATTTTCACTAAAGAAATTATTTAAAATATTGTTTTCAATATATATAACACTATTCACCAGCTGCACTTTATTTATATATATATACACAATGCTGCATGATTATCTATGGTTTTCTGCATATAGATAAATCAGCACACATATAACTAATTCTTCAGCAAGCTGATGACCTCTCTGGATAAGCCTGGTACATTGGCAAAGGTATGTTTCAAGTAGCTTTTGGAATTCAATCAGCCCTATTTAGTCTAGGATTGAATAGACTTCAGGTAAGTTATTTGTTTTGTTTATATTAGGGCTACATAACAATGGAAGTTGATTCAGTTTTTCCATATGAATTCAAACTCTCACATGTTGAACTATGGAACAGCTGCTGGATGTACCTTCAGTCACATTTTCAAGATAATTTCTGTCTTAATCTACACAACTTTAAGAGCTCTAGGAAAACCAACTATACCCCAATCTTTCTGTCAAACCTTTTTATAGTTAGGATGGGGTGGGAAAAATATATTCTAAAAATGTTTTTCCTATCTTGATAAATTTCAGTCTTTTCAATCTTTTTAAATTCACTTTAATTCTTTTAAAAGCAACTTTGGAATTTTATCAAAGTCTAATCTACAAGCTTTACATTAAAAAAGATTTCTAAACTAGATAGTGGAATTTTATAAAAATGTTATACAAGCATTAGTTAAAAGATTTTTAAAATAAATATGGATTTTTAGAATTATCAGTAGATCTATTATAACATAAAACATGCTTGTTTTAATTTCAAAATCAGAATTCAATAAAATATTAATTAGATATTTTTAAATGTTTATTATATAATAAAATTTTATTTTAAATTCAAAATTATTTAATCCCTTATTATTCTAGTGAAATGTAGAAAATCTCTACAAAAAAATTTTGTCTTTGTTTATTTCTACTTTTCCTTTCAAATTTATATATATATGTGTGTGTTTTTTTTCACTCATTTACATTCACTTAAACAATAAAAGTAATAACAGATTTATCATATTATATATTTATTTTTTTAATAAAATGAATAGCATAATATTAGACTTTTATAGCAATTAATTTTACTCTGATGATATTTCTTTTTTTTTCAATACCTTTTTAGACAGATTATTATCAGCAGAATACAGCCTCTCTAGATGTTTTACTGTTTTTTGAATCCATATCAACTTCACAATCTATACAGTCATTATTACTGTCATTACTCATTTCAAATTCTTTAATCTTTTCAAATTTTAAGCTTTCTGATGCAATGTAAGAGTGATTTATTCTTTTTTTCTGCTATTGTCAAGTTAATAACTTTAATTTTATTCTCATGACCATCACTTCTCATGCTTGTGTATAACTGTTTTAAAACAAGCAAAACTCACTATACGTATTGCCAGACACAGCAAGCTAGAGTAATCAATGGATGCCAGAAGGCTTGTGCATAAAATCCCCATCTAGTGCCTACTCATCCAATATCCCCAGACTAATTTCTGGCTTGTGGCCATATAAGCTTGTGACTATATAAGCTGATGGGCTTGGATTGAAAACATTAAGGTGTTTTCCATTTAAGGCTCATAGTTTTGTAGTTAAGTGGAGATAAAAGGTGACTGCTGGAGAGTTGCATTGGGTTCTGGGATCTGGGTGCAGTGCTCTCATATCCAAGCTTCCTCACTGACGAAGGCCACAAGCCAGAAACTAGTCTGGAGATATTGGATGAGTAGGCACTAGATGGGGATTTTATGTACAAGCCTTCTGGCATCTGTTGATTACTCTAGCTTGCTGTGTGTGGCAATACATATAGTGAGTTTTGCCTGTTTTAATTTTATTACTTAAGAAAGACAATTTACAAATTTTATTATATCTAATTTTTTTAGCTTTATACTTAGAAATCATTTAATTGAATAAAATACTGCACATATCAAATTTGGAAAGAATAATAAAATAAGTCTAAGAAACATTATTACTAAATATGATCACATATGATGTTCTGATTTAGAAAATGGCTGCTACTGTATTGCAAAACTTATTAAATTTAAGAATATTAGTATTTTCAATTTTTGTTTATTTATTGGTGTTCTGCTTATTTATATTTTTTAGTAAAGTGTATAATATAAGTAGTGTATGCTTCATTGTAAACAATTATAAGTTTAAACAAGATTAGAGACTAGATCACATAATGTTTTAGTAAGTGAAAAAGAAGTTTACATTGTTGGTAATACTACATTAGTTGATTAAATAAATAATTTTATGTAAACAATAAAAAATTATAAAGTTGTAATTATAAATTTATTAAACGCACATTGATTACGTAAGTAATATTTACTGAGGCTATAACCTCGACAATATGCATATAAAATGCAATAGTAGGGACCTCTGCAGGTGTTTTAACCACAAGCTTATGCTATAGAAGAAAAGAGGGGAACCCAAGGGGAACCCTCCTTACTTCAACTTACTTTGGGGGGAGAGAAGTTATGTCTTAATATTAATAACATAATCACATATTTATTTAATCAATAACTTTAAATATATAGATAGTGATACTTTTTGAGAACATCTTTGAGGTTTTCATTGCCAAAATGTCATTTACTTACAATTTTCATGTAATCATATTCAAATACTTTTGATTTTTAATGTGATAATTTCTGGAATTAATATACATTTTTCATAATGAAATTAACTAAGCATTTAGTTATGTTCTATTTAAGTAAATATTTAAAAGACTTGATCACATAAAAAAGGTGAAAGTTATGCAAGAGCAGATCAGTAAAGCAGTTATAGCTCCATATTAATATACTTTGAAATGCAAAAAAAAATCACAAATCTTGGAATGAACAAATAATCTTTGAACCTGAAAACTATTTAAATTATAAAGAAAGGGGCTGATTAAGCTAGTCAAAATTGAATTGGATATAATTAGCATCAAACAGATGTAAATAAAATAATGATTTTAAACAAAAAATAATATTCATTATTTATTATCTCTCAAGCCATGAGGCTAACCTGAACCAATTCTTAATCTGTTATTTTTAGGTCTCATTAGAATACAATAATAATGTATAATATTTATATGAAGATTTATGTCATTAGTTGAATTGTTAAATGTTTTTGCTTATAAAAAATAAAACTATTTTTATTTTCCCAAATAATACTAATCTATATTTCATTATGTAGTTGAATGTATTTGGAAAAGTATAATTAAAATTTGAATTTTTCTAAAAGCATTTAACAATTCACTTATTTAAAGGAAATAGTCAGGCATATACAAAAAAGATGTATAAAGTTAATATTAATATTGACTGCTAAAAATTAGTAAACTCACCGAATGATATATATATATATAATTGATACTGAATAAATCAAATAAAATCAATTATCAGAAAATTACATATTTATTTACCTGCATGATTGATGCAATAGCCAATTTTCATATTCCCGATCTTAAGATCCAAGAATCGTGATTCAATTCTATTACATCCAATATTTGAATTATTTATGAACCTCTAAGCCTTAATTCATTTGATTAATTACATATTCTCTTATAATAATAATGAGCAATTACTATCTCTCCCTTTAAAAGGAGACAATGGCTCAGTACAACTTTTCATTTCTCATTTATATGTCAACTAACACTTTTTTTATTTCATCATTTTCATTCTTTTAATCTATGATGTTTTATATGGTATATATCTCCACAGTATTCAGAGAGTTTTTTTGTCATTAAGTACCATAAAGAATGCATAGAATTTATACTCTGGGATACACAAAAATTTCATTATATGACATTAAGAATGTATGATACATGGACACTAAAAGGATCATCTCCAATTGATTTCTGTTATGCTATCCACAACACAACAGAATAAGGCCTTGATTTCTTTTTTAGCCTTATAGGCAGATACAGTAAATAAAGACTCTAACTGCAACTTGCTTTTTATGAGCTAAAATTTACAGGTGAGTGAGTACACTATTTAACAAAAAAAAAAACTATGTTGTGGCAGCACAAGATAATATCAAATGAAATCACACAGAGTGTAGTGTGATGTAAAAGTAGCAAAAATTTATCTATCAATTAGTTATATGTTGTGCAACATGAGGGATACACTTAAAATATTATAAAGGTAAATGGACAGGTTTTACATTTTTTCGTTGCAAAAATGTCTTTAAATTTTAAATATAAAGTTACACGCATCTAAAATATTGATATTTTATATATAAGTTGTTTTTTTTTTTATGTATGCAATATATATATAAGTACGCATTTTTTTTTTACAGGAAGACGAAAAAATTCTGTCATCAGATATTCGAAAAGATGATCATCCGATAATTCAGATGTCCTTGTCGGAAAAACTTGTATTTAAAAATGCTCTTGAGATTTTGGAAAAAGAAAATCTTTATATTTAGTGATAATTTATTGTAATTACTTTATAAAACATTATAGAACTGAGAATAATGTGTTTTTCTTTTGAATTTCAATTATTAATATGAAATAATTGTTTTATTTATTTATTCATTTTAGAATTTATAAAAAATGACAGTTCATTAATAAGATATTTTTATTTACTTTGAAAATAATTGTAATCACATATATAATAATTGCAATATAACATTTTAAAATACTCTAACCAAGTATAATATCCTCTATTGTTTTTTGTCTTATAAATTTTTTGTGAATATATATATATATTTCAACTTAGCTAAAATAATTTTTAGATTTTTTTTTGCTTGAGTGCATAATTTAGGAAAACAAATTATTTACAATCTTTGATATTTAAATGTATTTTTTATTCAAATTTTTAATTATTTTAGTACTGTATATACTTTACGTTTGCTTGGGTTTTATCAGTAATTAATTCTACTTAGTAGCAGCATCGGTTATCTCATTCTGATGTAAAGTAATTGTATTTTTTTATTATTATTAATTGGCGTATATATAGAAAGATCTTAAATACATAAAATAATCTTTTATAAGAAAATTTAACTTACTCATGTTTTAATCTTTTTTTTTTTGCTAGAAATTATATATTCCTCGCATTCGTAAACACTTAATGGTGTTTTTTACAAAACAAAATAAAAATAAAACATTATTCTCATCTAATTTACCCCATTTTTTAAATCTTCCATTTATAATGCTATCTCATCTATTTTTATACCGATTTATTTGTGTGTGTATAGGTTTTGGATTAAAGAAAGTTATTTTGTAATACCTCTGGTCAGTAATCATTAAATTATCTCAAAATATTTATATATCTTTTATTATGTATAGTAATTATGATATTGTGATAATAAATTGTTAAATTAAATAAGTATATGCTAGAATGTTGTACTTCCTCATTATCAGTGGTGGCGAACCTTTTTACGTGTGCGTGCCAAAAATTTCTCAAAATATATTTATTGAATGATTGGCATGCCGTATAGTTATTAAATCAAAATATAAACAACTTAATTATTGCAGTTTTTTTTTTTAAAGTTTATAAAACAAAATAATAATAATTAAACAAAATTTCTAAATAAACTAAATACAAGTGAACTATATTTATTTAGAAGAGCACAAGTCGAATAAAATGTAATAATAAAAAATTAGTAGTAATTAAAACAAAATTTTGGAAATAAACATATAAAATCAATATTAATAGATATTATATAATGAGATTTTTGTTATTATACATTAGATGCCAAATTGTACATGCTGAACTAGATTCATCTATCATTCTATTTCTCGAACTGTCTTTAATTAAATTTGTTTCTGAAAACAAGGATTCACGTGCATATGTAGAAGAAAAAATTGATAATGTATCGGAGCTAATTTTTTAAAACAATTAAATGTTTCGGGAATAGCATTCCAGGCAAACATTAGTTCCTCCTCAGCAATTCTTTTTACATATATCCAATAATCGATTATTTTCTATTGTTTCTAACTCCTTCCCCAAGTTAACAAATTTCTGTTTCCATATAGAACTGTATTGAAAATTGACTGATTGCATTTCCATATTTTTCAAATTAAGTCACTTAAAAATTTCTAACTTGAGCCTATCCATTGATATTATGTCTGAATATAAAATAAAATTTGTTATTACTGAAAATTGTCTGAATTGTGTAAACCTTAAAGAAAATTTATCAATTGAATAACAGCATAAAATCTTGAGTCAATTTTACTTGATCTAGCTTCTCATGAAATTCTAAATCAGTCAAGAATTTGTTTAGATTTGGAAAATATTTGAAGGTGTAAGACAAATATCATGGTTGAAAATTTGTAATTTAACTTCAAATGCTTTGTTCAAATCAAATATGATAACAATTGTCTTATAAACTTGCAGTTTCACATTTAATTCATTTAGATGTGAACACATCAATAAAAAAACATTAATTTTGAAAGCCATTCAACATCCATTAATTCATTATATTTTTCAATGATTTTTCATTACTAAAAACAGTTTAATTTTTTCTAAACACTCAACGAATCTTTGAAGAACTTTTCCTCAATTTAACCATTGGACATTGTTGTACTTAAGTAAACCATAGTATACCGAGTTTACCTCACTCAACGTATAGATATAAAATTGATTAACTTAGTCACAATGTTCAAAACATCCACTGGTTTAAAGCTGGTCTTTGTGCATAAAATCTGCTGATATATAATTCAATGAAAACTCAAAATTGAATGTCCAATAAAGCTGGTAAATAAAATGAGAAAACTATTTTCTTTTTCAGTCATAGGCACCATATATAGTTAGTGGTATAATTTGGCAACAGCTATGTTGCAAATATCTATTCTTTATGTTATTGTTATTAATGATGTTAAACTGATTAATTCTTCTTTGATATTATTCCTAACATAGTAGCAAATAAAAATAGCTGACCCATTTATGTCTACTTTCATTAAGGCAGAGAGAAATTAAACTAGAAGATTTTATATATCTTTCTTGTTGATAAGTTATGTTGTTAGCCATTTGCAAGTTTTTTTCTTTAACTGTATTTCTAGCCAATGATAAATCATTTATGCTCTGAATAATTTTTGCTTTGTTTTCAAAATCTTCAAAAAGAATTGTGCACATTTCATCCAAGCTTCTTTCACATTTTCTCCATCATTAAAAGGTTTCCCATGTTTGGCAATTACATTTAAAATAAAAAAAACTAGCAGCAGTTATATTTTAATGAATTTTGAAAAATTTCATTGTAGATGCTGATTAAATATTTATATTTTTAAATGCTTGGGCAATATATTCTTTTTCTTCATCTTTACTTTTTTCACAGAGTGATTTATGATTGGTCTCATAAAGCTGTTTTATCAATGATGTTCTTAATACAGCTGTTCCAGGATATAAAGCACATACTGCCCTGGTACCTTTGTTAATCATTCCATACTCATCAATCCACCAATTTTGAAATTCTCTACTGCTTGATAATTTTTGTTTGTTATTTTCACTAGTCATATTAACATAATAGTAACAAATTTATTTAAAAGTAAATTTAAATGAGCTTTAATAATTTTATAAATACAAAGATTTATTGTATACTAAAATATATTACTATCCTTACATTTCACTTTTACAGCCAAACTTCAAGCAAAATGAAAAACATTTGATGGTCTTGATTATGCATTTTATTCCTTTGTTCATGATTTTGATTGTGATTTTGATTACATTAAAAAAGTGAATAGTGTCAACACATTTTGATCAAAAAAGATTAGGATAGAAAAACATTTTATTCCTTTTACTTTAGACTTGAAAAAAATTACTTCAAAGAATTATAAAATATTTTACTGAGTTTACTTTCTAGTTTTATTGGAATCATTTGACAGATTTATAGAATATAATCTCATAATATACTGGTACCACTTTATTTGACTTAAAATATCATCATTTATTGCTTCTAATCAGAGTTCAATTGTAAACTGAATTATAATATTATATTTATTTATTTTCCCAAAGTAAATTTTTCTTAGTACAGTAAAATTTTAGCAACAAAAAATATTGAAGAAAATTATGACATGGAAATGTGTGCTGGTAAAAAATTTGAATGTGCCATCTCTGGCATGCATGCCATAGGTTCCCCATCACTGAATTAGGAGATTTAATTATAGAGATATAAAAAAAGAAAAAAAATGATTGTAGAATGTATATTATATATTCAAAAGTAGGAGGCATTGTACTGCCTTGGTTAGATTTTAAAAAGGATATTGTTGTATTTTTTTAAAAATAATAATCAAAGAATAAAGTATTTTCAAGGTTTATATGTTATTATCTGTTTGAGACAATCTTTGGTGTTTATTTTTCTTTGGAGTTATTGTAGATACGTCAGAATACATTAATAATATTCATGATTTATTTCATTTTTTAAGCAATTTAATAGATAATTTACTATTTTAAAATTAATACCTTATTATAAAAGTATACATCAATTCCTAAAAAAAAATATTTTAATAAAGTTTTACATTAATAATCTGTTTCTTTATTTTATTTTATTATATACTAAACAAATAAATAATAAGTTATGCTTTCATATATGTGTGTGGTTATGTAAGCGCATATATGTTTAGGGAATAAATTTTTAATCACATTTTGAAATAATAATTATTATGAGAGGTATATAAAGATGAAATGTTTTCTTCTAAACAAGTGAATGTAATAAACTTTATGTATTTGTTTATTTTATTATTTAATTTATAATTTTATAAGAAGAAAATGTAAAATCATTGTATTATTACTTTTATTTTGAAAATGTTTAAAATTGAAAGAAAACATTTTATTTAGGAACATCAATGTGTTTGTAGAAACATTAGTTAAGTGAAATAATGACTCAGTGTATTAATAGTGTTAAATTTGAGTAGGTCAATGGATATTGTAAATAAGTCGATGTCATAAAATATAAGTCAATGAAGAAATTATATAAAGGTGCCTGTGATATAAGCCAAAGCTCTCTCTCTCTTTATATCATTTTTTCTTAGCTGATATACTGCATGTTCAGTAAGTAGAAATTAAAAGTGATAAATATATTTTAAAATGTTTGACTTGAATTTTAAAATGGAGTGCTAAACTCCAAAAGACAGTTCGTCTTTTGTGATGATACCTATTGCAACACCTAAAAAAATGGAATTGTTTAAATTTCATTCTATGCACTTATAAAATATGTATAATGATTTATCACATTGGTTAATAACTACATGCAACTATTGTGTGCCAACAAATAGTTTATCAAATGTTTTGATAAAATGGATAATAATTTGAATTTTGCAAAATTAATGATCTTATCTATTTTAAAAGGAATTTTTTAAATTTGGATTATTGTGGAATATTTTTATTTATTGGTTTTTTATGCATTTTTTAATTTGTTTCTTGATAAAGACTATTAAAAAAATATAGTTGAAATGTTGGAAGGCTGACTCCTCAAATATTCCACATATTTGGGTGGCAAAGCTATCTTACATATAAAGATAATGGGGAGTAAGATTGGCCTTTCTTTATTAATAATCTCTATGACTGAACAAGGCATAACTAAATTATAAATAATAGATCCATAATAATATATATGCCACTTACTAGCTAAAACTTATAAAAAATAATCTTTATATTTAAGACTTCTATTACATATGTGCTTATTTCAAATAAATATAAACAGAAACCAAAGGGGCATTTTATTGATTTTGAAATATATTTAGAATAAATAAACTAATAATTCTAGAGATTTGTTTAATATAACTATCATTTTTTTATATTACAAATGTTATAAAATGTTGATTTAATATAGCTCAGCAAAAGAAAATTTTAGTGTATATGTATTTAATATCTTATCATGAATATCAAAATGCCATAGTGAATCAAATATAAATAACTATAAGTCAATGATAAGTGTTGACCTTATAAAGAAAATAAAAGGAAAACAAAATTGGTTATCATCGATTAGCCACCAAACACCACCTGATGTCACTGTTGCTAGTCAAAAACCAATAGATCATGCTGATTTACAATTTACTTTTTGTTACACTACTACACATAATACTGGAATTCTTAGGGAGGGTGATCCAATATCTTTGCATATCTGAAAAATGATCCATCACATGTGAGACAATTTTTAAAATATCCATCTCAGCGCATTACTGGGCTGATTTACAATTAACTTTTTTTTACACTACTACATGGCAGGGCGTATCACTGGATTTTTCAGGGAGGGGGACCCAATGTCTTTGCTGATCTGAAAGATCGGCCTTCACAACATACACAACATTTTTAAAAACAAAATTATTTAATATCTAATATTTCGTTTTTTCAATTGACGTCTGATCAAAAACAAAATGTCAACAGTATTTTAAAACAATTTATGAAATACAATTTGATTTGAAAATTCCCCTCTGATCAAGCCAAGCTTATGCTTTGAAAGTCTCATAGCTGTCCCTGCACAAAATACGTTTTACACATGATTTCTATATAATGACCAAAATATACACTTTTGAAATTCATTTAACCTTAAAAATATGTGTACAGAAGCGCATCTTACAATTAATAGTATATAAAACTACATCAGGTTGTATAAAAAATAAGTACTTTGAATGCACATACAAACACTTAGAACAACTTGAATTCTACACACTCTCACATCAAACTGTAGTGACCTATGAAGTGTGCGATAGTATCGCGAAGCACAAAAGCTGCTTAGAAACCAATATGAACAGAACTGTTCTATAGGTTCGCGTGAGCAGTATAATTCTGTGCTTTTGCATGGAAACAGTGACTTCAGGTGGTATTTGGTGGCTAATCGATGACAACCACAAAATGTAATAAAACATATATGTGCATCTTATTGACCGTCAAATGAGTTCGTATTATCAATAATGATAAACAAATTTCTGGAGTTAGGACAACTTTTTTTAAAAACAAAAAAAAAATAATAAAATTCAAAGTGAAATGGTGGTATTAATATTCAGTAATGTTTTCTATAAGCTGAAAAAAAAATCTTAACCAGTTGTACACAAATGGATATTATAATTGTTTAATAATAAAATAAATAACTAATTAGAATATAATTTCTGTACGTATTTTGCAAGTAAAAGTTACTTTTAATAACATATTGAACATGTCTACTTATGCAAAACAATATATATAGGAAACCTCTGAACAAGCTAATTTAGGATCATAAGTAATGTCTTATTTAATAAAGTACAAAAGTAAAATAAATATTCTATTACATAAATTTGTGCACTTATTCATTTAACATATCCTAAAAGGAATTTATCATCTCTTATATAAAAACGAAATATCTATGCAATGAATGGAATTTGTCATCTGTCAGACAAAACAGCTTTGTCATAAGAGAAATTCACTATCTCTTATACAAATAAAAAATAATATTACCATGTATATTAAAGCTAATTATATGTTAGCCACTTTAAATTAAACATGTAACTAATTAATATACCAATGCTTTATTTCCAGTACTTGTATCCCTAATGACTCACTAAATATCAACACAATTTCTTTGCTATGGAATAACATATTTATAAGATTTAAAGTTTATAACAATAATGTATTTTAATAATCATTTAATAACCTTTAATAAGTATAACCATTCATACCAAAAATAATATAAGGAATAAATGTTCACAAAATATTGAATGAGTTTATATTAAGAATTAAATTTCAGTTTACAATTTTATGAGCAACATGGCACATAACATTCTCCTGTTTTGAGATTAATAGTAATTACATTCATGATCTTGATTGTATATTTGATCTTTAATTTAATTGGTGTACTTTGCAAAGAGTTGGTTTCTGTGTTTATATAGAGATAATCTAAAAAAATATTTATTTAAATCTATTATGGAAATCAGTTTGTAATGCATTGCAAGCATTATTGAATCTTTATTTTGGCTAATCTTTAGAATTTCTACTTTGTTTTTTTAAATTTCATATTATTGTTAGGAAAGATGGTATATTTAGCATACAACAATACCTTTGTAAATCTTGATTCCTATTATTTAATATTTTAAAAACATCAAAAATTGATATCACTTTTTGTATTTGCCTTAAGTTTATTATTCAAATATTAAATATACACATGCCTTGTAATTACAGTCATAGTGTTAAATTCTATCTTTAGATTATTTTATATTTTTTTGATATTTTCTTGAAACACTATTTATTAATAATAAGGAAGCCTTTAAAATAATATATTTTCTAATGGGAGAAAAAAAATCTCTGATGAAGTGAGAAACTACTCAGAACTATATCATCATTGACATAGATATATTGATATATCATTAAAGAGTTACAGAGAAGAAAAATCTATATTTCAAAGTAGAATAGAATATATCAGAAAACAATTAAGAATTATACCAGCCAAGAATAACATCATGGTGCTTAATAGCATGAACGTTCAATTTCGGATTTATACAATTACATTTTTAAATTTTCTACTATATTTCGGAAGTAAAAATTATTTGCAGTAAAATATCAGTATCATGTAGAGACAAAAGAGATCAGGTTTAATAAAAACTAACAAATATACTAACTATTTGACATTAATGCTCCGAATATATATTTGATATTTGAAATATGTATGTGTTATGTACAATTTTTTTTAAAAAAATTTCTTTTAATAAAAATATGATATAAAGATATTTAAGAAATAACATTTTTATTAATTAGCTTTTAAAAGGTTTTACTAATAAAAAAGTCGTAATCAAAAATGAAATAAGAACATGGAAAGTATAAAGTTGGTGAAATTGAGATCTTCATCATCATAATTGAATTTCTTTTACGCTAAAGTGGCACAGTTATTTCTTTTTTAAAAAAAAAGAACTGAAACCAGTTTAAAAAGAAATCTATACTTTGCTCACTATTCAATCTTGTTAAAGATAAATTAAATATCTAAGTAAAGTATATAATAGTTATACTTTATAAATTGAAAATTTATAGTTAATGGAAGTTAAAGAAATAAAATTAAGTAATAGAACTGATCAATGTTACATCAGAAAAAAAATCTGTGTATAACTTATTGCCACAAAATAAAATAAAAACTAAAAATTATATATGTGTATAAATAGACTAAAATGTATATAAGATATGTTTCCTAAAATAAGCATATATAAATATATGTGTGTGCGTGTCATTATTAATATATGTATTGTACCGGTCCATTTCCTCCTGTACGTATATACACACACATTGAGCATGGAATGCGTGTTATGTAACAGAGCAACAATTGTAGATATTCAGTTAGACACCATTATTTTCTAGGATTGCATCATAAAAGTAAATTACTACACTTGTACCTTTGAAAGATCTGGTTTACCAAAACCTTTACGCGCCACCTCTGAGAAAAGATTGCTTCCTCCCCAGAGGGATATGACTGCATAACTTAGATAAGGGTTAGTCCTTTTTTGACTTAATAAAATCACTAATATAGATGCTTTACTTAATACATCACTAGAAAGATGGATATTCTAACGAATTACTCTATGTCCCGATAGAGATTAATCCCAGGCTAGCTCATCTACTCTTTATCTCGGGAAATTGGTTTGTTGCTTAGCTAATAAAGGAGGATAAACGATAAAATCTTAACTAATTACACAGTACAACGTTGAAATTTTAATATTTTATCTCCGCATTTAATTAGCCCTTAATTTTACAATATTACAAATAAATAACAAAAATATATCAATACAAAACACTATGAAATTTTAATCAAAAACCCCAAGTTAAAATCATTAAATATTTATCACATGGGATAGGATGGTCTAAGTTTCATCTTCGTTTGCACACTCTACAGCATATGATAGGATATATTCTATACGTGATTTTGATATATATAGGATCCATGGTAGATATGTGTTTCATTAAATAACTCTGTCTTTTTCTTAATCTAATAAAGATTTATTATTTGGTGTTATTCAACTGCAATCTATATTTGAATAAGAGAGTTCCTCGATCAATCCTTCCCATAGCAGATCATCCAAACAAGGAACTAATAGACTTATTTATTCCCTTATTTTTTTACTATTACTATCACTATTATCCTGCACGTAGCGGATGGAATAAATTTATACTAATCGTAATAATTTGCGGTAGATTATAATGTACTGAATCCTGCACGTGGCGGATTAAAAAGATAGAGTTATTTATAAATGAACGCACTCACTCCATAGCCTTTCAAGTATCTGGAAAGGTAGATTTAATGGCCCGTTTCTTTATACGATATATATCTTAAAGAAAGAACAGTTATTGACTGTACATTCATCCTGCACGTAGTGGATATTTATGTAATAAAATAAAACTAAAATGGGCAAACAGGCTAATGCCTCCCACTTGTATCTAACTTTACGAGAAATCTACCTTCCTTAAATCATTATTTTAAAACATTCATAATATACTAAAATTTATTTTGATAATAAAATCTATTGAATCACATATAGAAATCATAATAATAATAAAATCATTGGTCAAATACATATAAAAGATTACGTAAATTTTCAATATCTGATTATATCTATAATAATAAAAATGAAAACAAATCGTTCGTAAAAATATTTAAATCACACACGAAAAAAAATTATATTTAGAATTATAAAGGATTTTACTTCCCATAGATTTTGTTTTCTTCTGGGCTGAGGGCTTCTGAAGGAGATATATACATCCTGAGCAGGCAACTGAAGGGGTCTCTTCTATGGATGGCAGGCAGAATAGTTCATAGGCAGCTACATTTTTGCGAATGGGCAGAGTCACATAACTTGGTGGTTACATAGGTCTTGAGCAGTGCGAATGGACCGAAGCGGGTTCTCTACTCCATGTTCACTGGGGCAATACTATTCAGTCTTGATTTCCTATTATCAAATGGATCCATGTTAAGATGATTTCCCGTTGAAATTATTATATTTATTCTTTTAGATAACTTGCGATATTTTTAATAATACTTTTCCATCGAATCTATTTCTTTCAGCAGACTTTTCTGGTCACTTTCCTGATTCCTTTATAGATTTCTATTTGCAGGTTTTTTTTTTTTTTTAATTTCTTCGGATTAAGCATACTTACAGCTTGCACTGACTTTGAATTTTTACTGTCAAGTATATATTTTTTCGTTAACCGATCATCGGCGAAAATAAGTCAATCAGTTTTTTTTTATTGCACGCGTTGAACTCACTGTCCTTCAACTCAATTCAATATCCTCAACTGACTGCATGAATCAATTAATAATCCCCCATATCACCTGATCAGCACGCACATAAATCCTCCTCATTACAGGGTCCCCTCTACAAACTATTTTTTTAATTAGTTTAATTAAAACTTTTTATCTTTTTAAATCTGTTTAGGAATTTTCTTTTAGACCATTAGCAATTTACATTCCTATCCCATGTTTTAATTAATTTTTAATCTGCAGGTATCAAGCCAAATGACTGACTATTCATATGCTTTTACAATTTTCTCTAAAAATATTATAATAAAAGAGAAAAGTCATTGACTTGCCTGCGGTCATTAAAACCATAATTAACAAAGAAAACAACAAAATTATAAAGATTACGTGTTGTGACAAGGTTAACATTATTTTAAAAATTTTGTACACAAATTTACTTTCAATACGTAATCCAAAAATAAAAATTTACATTGAAATTTGATAATTTGAAAATACAACATATTTAGTTGCTGGGTTATTTACATTTAAATTTCCCAGTATAATTTTATATCCCTTTCTCCATATCAAAAATAACACATTTATTAAAACTGAAAAAAAAAATGCATTTCACTTTAAATGTATATGATTGTACATTTAAAATGTATCATCACCCTTTAGCTTTTTTAATTTAAAATATATTTCGTGCGCAAATGAAGTGAAAATATATTCTCACAGACCAACCTTTTATTATTTATATATATATGTTTATTCAGGCTGCAACTATGCTTGCAGCCATCTTTGTGGCAGTCATTTAAGACTGACTGTCACAGTATATATAGTTATTGTATTGTTTTTCATTTTACTAGGCCCCTATACGCCTCAACTTTATATTTGAGTGTGAGTTGATCAAACTGTATCAAAAGAAAAAAGAAAGTTGTATTTCTATTCTAAAAAACACAGCTATTTTTCCTGATCAACTTCAGCCTATTAATTGTTACGAATTGTGCTATTGACAAAATCAACTTTTAATTTTATTTACTATGGGCGCCAGAATTCCTAAGAATCCGCTGAAATATGTCGCCAGCACCTCTCGCAAGTTGTAAAACAAAAAAAAATAAAAAGATTTTTATTATATTTTTTTTTTAAGGGGCGGTAATTCTACCGTAATGAGAATTAATGATTTTTACGATTATTAGTCCTGGGCGTATTGAAACATATTGACAAAGGTAACTTACGTTTAAATCTTATTACACTAAAAATAAATTTAATAATAAAAAATAATAACTATTATTAATAATGCACAATGAAAAAGGTTGATAAAAGTATAATCTCTTTTATTCTAACAAACTAAAATATTTATAAGTTAAATTACGAATTAACTAAACTGGAAAGTACACACATGCTAATCCAGATAATGAATCGATTAACAAAAACAGTTAGATTAAATAATGAACGCAATTTAATAATGTTCCAAGATCTTGTATAAAATTCTTTATAAGAAAGTCCCTTGAATACGAAAAGTCTATATCAGGATGGTAGTCTAAGCCTAGATAAATAATTGTTTGCAAACTTTTAAGTCACTATCAGGGAAATTTATTCTTAACTTACCGGTAAGTTCATGTAGGTTTATGGGATCCCAGATCATGAGAATTTTCATTGGTCTCCTGCCGGCGTCTTCCATTATTGTTCCGTTCTATAGCTGGAGAAAAGGCACGGTTGTAGTGACCCTTTTATTGCAAAAAGCGGTCTTCACAAGTCCCGTTTCCATGCTTGCATGACAGCTTGGTACAGCAAGGGGCATACCTGTGTAGAAGTATATTTCTTGCCACAGGTTATGCTCGTGGAAACCTCCAACTTTCAGAGACGTAACTAGAAGTAAAAGAGAAGACCCCTATTGAAGTTGTCATCTCCTTTTTATATCGCGCTCCATTTTTGGAACTTCTGCGCACTCTTTTGTCTTTTTATCAGCGTATAAGATAATAATCTTATACACTCTCTTAAATTTAAGTTACAAAGTTCTCATTTTTTTAGCATTATTCTTCCATCTTTAATTAGCTAAAATATTTTTCTTTTAGCTTATACTTTTGGAATTCTTTTAATTTATCTGGATTAGTAATCTGTATGTCATTTATTTGTTCCAATTAGATAAAAAAAAATAAGAATGACAATTTTAACCTTCATTGCATGTTTTAACAAAAATTATACTAATCAAAAAAAAAATCTAAATTTACTTTTTTAGCTTTTACCAAATGCCAATATATTTGTAACGTATATAAATAAACGTTACAATACCACCAGTGCCAGGAGATGAGAATAAAATAGGGGTTTACACTAATTTTATTCTTAAGTTTTTTAAATTCATATTCGTATTTTTTTTTTCTGTAGTAGCGTGCTGATATATTGTGTAGACTCATTCACAAGCGACGTTCGGCTTTAACGCCCACTTTTAGGTCTAACACGGCGGGAATGGAAAATATTTCAACATTCATCTGTGTCCTATCCGCTTTAGTGTAATATTAACGATAAGAAGCCCAAGTTATAAGCACAAACAAGCATTGCTCATCATTCTGAGTCTTATAGGCTCGTGGCAACTTGGTCCAACTTGATCCGCCTTCCCCTTTATTGGGATCTCTGCTAGAAATAGTCTGACGAGCATTTAAAGATGGTCTTATGTTCATATACTATGGATAAGGACTCGGGGCTATGTTATTCCCCTCTTCAGTAACCGCCTACCCGGTCAAATACTTGTGACTTACGTCTACATCAGCCACGATCGTGTTTTTAGACATATATAAAAAAATATACATATATATTTTTTCTTTCTGGAAGTCATATTAAAAAAATATCTTCTTTCATATTTTAATAATCAGGGTTTAATTAGTTAGTATTTTTTTTATAATTTTTTTCTTTTTTCAAAAAAATCATAATTTATTTTCCGGCTGTGAGTTTCTTTGAGTCATCATTGTAATGTTCTTTATCATTACAACTCATCTCAGGTTGTAGTTGTTAAATCGAAGCCCGAGTTGGGTCGCCATTGTATCGTTTTTCGTTTTACTAGGCCCCTATACGCCTCAAATTTATATTTGAGCATGAGTTGATCAAGCTGTATCAAAAGAAAAAAGAAAGTTGTATTTCTATTCTAAAAAACACAGCTATTTTTCCTGATCAACTTCAGCCTATTAATTGTTACGAATTGTGCTATTGACAAAATCAACTTTTAATTTTATTTACTATGGGCGCCAGAATTCCTAAGAATCCGCTGAAATATGTCGCCATCACCTCTCGCAAGTTGTAAAACAAAAAAAAATAAAAAGATTTTTATTATATTTTTTTTAAGGGGCGGTAATTCTACCGTAATGAGAATTAATGATTTTTACGATTATTAGTACTGGGCGTATTGAAACATTGACAAAGGTAACTTACGTTTAAATCTTATTACACTAAAAATAAATTTAATAATAAAAAATAATAACTATTATCAATAACGCACAATGAAAAAGGTTGATAAAAGTATAATCTCTTATTCTAACAAACTAAAATATTTATAAGTTAAATTACGAATTAACTAAACTGGAAAGTACACACATGCTAATCCAGATAATGAATCGATTAACAAAAACAGTTAGATTAAATAATGAACGCAATTTAATAATGTTCCAAGATCTTGTATAAAATTCTTTATAAGAAAGTCCCTTGAATACGAAAAGTCTATATCAGGATGGTAGTCTAAGCCTAGATAAATAATTGTTTGCAAACTTTTAAGTCACTATCAGGGAAATTTATTCTTAACTTACCGGTAAGTTCATGTAGGTTTATGGGATCCCAGATCATGAGAATTTCCATTGGTCTCTCCTGCCGGCGTCTTCCATTATTGTTCCGTTCTATAGCTGGAGAAAAGGCACGGTTGTAGTGACCCTTTTATTGCAAAAAGCGGTCTTCACAAGTCCCGTTTCCATGCTTGCGTGACAGCTTGGTACAGCAAGGGGCATACCTGTGTAGAAGTATATTTCTTGCCACAGGTTATGCTCGTGGAAACCTCCAACTTTCAGAGACGTAACTAGAAGTAAAAGAGAAGACCCCTATTGAAGTTGTCATCTCCTTTTTATATCGCGCTCCATTTTTTGAACTTCTGCGCACTCTTTTGTCTTTTTATCAGCGTATAAGATAGTAATCTTATACACTCTCTCTTAAATTTAAGTTTCAAAGTTCTCTTTTTTTTTAGCATTATTTTTCCATCTTTAATTAGCTAAAATATTTTTCTTTTAGCTTATACTTTTGGAATTCTTTTAATTTATCTGGATTAGTAATCTGTATGTCATTTATTCTTTCCAATTAGATAAAAAAAAATAAGAATGACAATTTTAACCTTCATTGCACGTTTTAACAAAAATTATACTAATCAAAAAAAAATCTAAATTTACTTTTTTAGCTTTTACCAAATGCCAATATATTTGTAACGTATTTATATATATATATGTTTATTCAGGCTGCAACTATGCTTGCAGCCATCTTTGTGGCAGTCATTTAAGACTGACTGTCACAGTATATATAGTTATATACCTACCTGTTGTACATGAATTTTATTTTATATATATGATCAATAGATGGCATTTTACCAAAAACACTGTCAAGTATATGTTTGTTTACATAAACGTCAGAGCAAGCATTCACTATCTCTATCATTAGTTCCACCTTCAGATCATGATTTCAAGCTGATTTGCTATCATTAGTGAAGGATAGGAATAAGAAACTAGATCTAAACACTAACTCTGAGCGTTTATGAAACAATTTCTATTCAGCTTGCAAGCGTGAATTTTTTAGACACATGTCTTCATACTCAGCATAGCAAGCCAGATAGCTATATGGGTCTGATATCAGTTCAGTATCACCACATAGTAGAAGCCTCTACAATATATCTCATTGCAAGAAAACCTCAAAAGGTACATTTATGAAAAACAAGTTAAACTTGCTAATGCTTGTATTTATGATCAATAGATGGCGTTTTACCAAAAACACCATCAAGCGTATGTTTGTTTACATAAATGTCAGAGCTAGCATTCACTATATTGTTAGTTTCACCTTCAGATCATGATTTCAAGCTGATTTGCTATCACCAGTGAAGGATAGGAATAAGAAACTAGATCTAAACAGTAACTCTGAGCGTTTATGAAACAATTTCTATTCAGCTTGCAAGCGTGAATTTTTTAGACATGTAATGTCTTCAAACTCAGCATAGCAAGCCAGATAGCTATATGGGTCTGATATCAGTTCAGTATCACCACATAGTAGAAGCCTCTGCAATATATATCATTGCAAGAAAACCTCAAAAGGTACATTTATGAAAAACAAAAAAAACAAGTTAAACTTGCTAACGCTTGTATTTATGATCAATAGATGGCATTTTACCAAAAACACCGTCAAGCGTATGTTTGTTTACATAAATGTCAGAGCAAGCATTCACTATCTCTATCGTTAGTTCCACCTTCAGATCATGATTTCAAGCTGATTTGCTATCATCAATGAAGGATAGGAATAAGAAATTAGATCTAAACACTAACTCTGAGTGTTTATGAAACAATTTCTATTCAGCTTGCAAGCGTGAATTTTTTTAGACACGTAATGTCTTCAAACTCAGCATAGCAAGCTAGATACCTATATGGGTCTGATATCAGTTCAGTATCACCACATAGTAGAAGCCTCTGCAATATATATCATTGCAAGAAAACCTCAAAAGGTACATTTATGAAAAACAAAAAAACCAGTTAATCTTGCTAACACTTGTATTTATGATCAATAGATGGCATTTTACCAAAAACACCATCAAGTGTATGTTTGTTTACATAAACGTCAGGTCAAGCATTCACTATATCGTTAGTTCCACCTTCAGATCATGATTTCAAGCTGATTTGCTATCATCAGT
This sequence comes from Epiperipatus broadwayi, assembly GCA_028023455.1. Taxonomy (NCBI): domain Eukaryota; kingdom Metazoa; phylum Onychophora; class Udeonychophora; order Euonychophora; family Peripatidae; genus Epiperipatus; species Epiperipatus broadwayi. The sequence goes on along the minus strand of JAQFVV010000952.1, from coordinate 40,386 downwards.
GAAGGATAGGAATAAGAAACTAGATCTAAACACTAACTCTGAGCGTTTATGAAACAATTTCTATTCAGCTTGCAAGCATGAATTTTTTAAACACGTAATGTCTTCAAACTCAGCATAGCAAGCCAGATAGCTATATGGGTCTGATATTAGTTCAGTATCACCACATAGTAGAAGCCTCTGCAATATATATCATTGCATGAAAACCTCAAAAGGTACATTTATGAAAAAAAAAATCATTATCTGAAGGTGGAACTAAGGATAGAGATAGTGAATGCTTGCTCTGACGTTTATGTAAACAAACATAAGCTTGATGGTGTTTTTGGTAAAATGCCATCTAGTGATCATAAATACAAGGGTTAGCAAGTTTAACTTGTTTTTTTGTTTTTCATAAATGTACCTTTTGAGGTTTTCTTGCAATGATATATATTGCAGAGGCTTCTACTATGTGGTGATACTGAACTGATATCAGACCCATATAGCTATCTGGCTTGCTATGCTGAGTTTGCAGACATTACGTGTCTAAAAAATTCACACTTGCAAGCTGAATAGAAATTGTTTCATAAATGCTCAGAGTTAGTGTTTAGATCCAGTTTCTTATTCCTATCCTTCACTGATGATAGCAAATCAGCTTGAAATCATGATCTGAAGGTGGAACTAACGATAGAGATAGTGAATGCTTGCTCTGATGTTTATGTAAACAAACATATGCTTGATGGTGTTTTTGGTAAAACGCCATCTATTGATCATAAATACAAGCGTTTAATTTGTTTTTTATATATATATAAATGCAAATACATAAAAGTAATTTACACTTAAGCAATACTAATAATCTAAAAACCAACCTTTTTACAATAAAGGTGGATATCACCTTTATTTATGGTCTAATATATTTATATAAACCCTAAAGAGAGTGAGATTATTAATTCAAAGAGATTTTAATAAACATTTAACAGGTAAATACAATCTGTTCTCAAAGGAGACTATCAAATAGTTCATTATAACTTTCAAACTGTACTGAAACTATGTATTATTTAGGTAGTTAATGCTGTTTCTTAATAAAATATTTTTGTGCTACAAAGTATTTAACTATTAATGTGGCTATGAGCTTTATTGCCTTGCTCAAAATATTTACTTTTAATTTGGTAAGAATAAACATCTAAAAATAGTTGATATAGATTGTTCATAAGTACTCATAATGAATGGAATAAGATAAGACAATCTTTTAACAAAAAGTTCCCTAACAGATAAAAGCTTTAACAATCTCTCTTTGAGGAACAGGGAAGAAGTTAATTTTCAACAGATTTGTCAATTCCCAGGTAAAGAAAGTTTGAATTAGTTTTGTTTTACCTTTTTACTTAAGATTAGAAAGATATTATTGGATGGTTAACTGGATTGTTTACAGGCCAGCTGCTTGAAAAGAAAATCCTGAGCACATTAAAAAAAATCAAAGTTATTCAAATCTTTGTCATACATACAACAAGATGTGGTCTCATCACATTGTGAGGCTCATTTTATATTGAAAGTAAGAAATTTTAAACTATTACCAAAATTATATTTCTACTAGTCATTCAGTTTAATGAATAAGTTGATTTATTAAGTTGTTTTTAATAACTTTTTTTTTTCATATGTCAAATGCGTTGACCAGGAAGCGAACCCAGACCAGCTGTTTGGAAGGCAGCTATGCTAACCGCTAGGCCACCAACACTTAACATTTTTTGCCAAATCAATAATATGCATATCAATATCATTTTAAATTTATAATTAATTGTTTTATTTATTACTGTTATTATTTTTTCTGCAAAATTATAATAGAAAATGTATTAACATTTTGTTAGATGACGATTTTGACTAATATTTTTTTCAAAAATTTGAACATCTTTAAAGACTACTACTTTAAGATATAAATTTATAACTATTTTTCAAAAATGTCAGTAGCCTTTGTCTACTCAATCCATAGTGCATTTTACAGAATTTGAAAATAAATAACATTATATGCCTGGAGGTATTAAAGAAAATAGGGATTATCAAAAGTATTTGTCCTTGATAAAACAATTTATTACTTGAATTATTTTACTTTTTTCTTGGAGTTATTATTAAAAAAAAATAGGGATTATTAAAAGTATTTGTCCTTGATAAAATAATTTATTACTTGAATTATTTTACTTTTTTCTTTGCAAAATCCATAAAGAACTTTTTAATTTTGAATTAATAAAATTGCAATAAACAACTATCTGTGTCTTGCTTTAATATTTTAATGTTTAATTTTTGTTATAATAAACATAAAATATGGCTCATTCTCCAGAAATATAATGTTAACAATCAGCGTAATAATTAGTGATTTAAAAAAGAAAGTCTTGCAATTAATTAATAATAGTTGGAAATGATGATAATAATGCCTTCAAATTTAGGGTGCTTTAAATTATAATTTTTTTCACTCTATTAGTTTAGGTCATTTTCAAATAAAAGATTTCCTCAAATAAAAGAATATCTATTCAGTAGTGGAACATTGTCATATATTTGTGAATTTATAAGAAAAGATGAAGCAATTTTAAAAATGGTTATAATTTTTTATTATAAATATACCTATATTGAAATGCAAATATAGTGAGATTCTTTATAGATAAAAATTAATATCATTGTGATGATTGAATGTGTAACAGATATGTTAGCAAGATTAATTAGTTATTCAATATACTGAAGTACCAAAGCAGATAATTCAAGTTTTATATTATATCAAATGCTCATTGGATAAAGAAGTGAAATAATTTTTATATGTTTATAGAATACTTTGGAATAAATGAAAACATTGCCATTTAAGTTATGGGTATCTAATCAAAAATGAAATGAATTGTAAACTTGTTGAATACAATAGAAATACTGTGTATTATTATGTTTTTGACATATTCAAAGAGAATATACACATTGAAGCATACAAATGATGGAATAACATTCTTGAATTATTTTAATTAATGGAAAATAAGCGTTTTAAGCTTGTAATGTTGTATACTTAATAGATTCAACATAAAATTAATAAGCTTTTATTTATAAATTTATAATTACAGCTAAAAAGAAAAGGTATTATAAAAGTCATTAATAATCCAATGAATTTATGTTAGGACTTACAAATACTTTTAAAGTATATAATTGGAAACTGTCAAAGAAAGCTATCAAAGTCTTTAAAATAAAGTATTATATTGTTGTTAAAATGAAAATTATTTTAGTAATATGAAGAAAAGATGTCGCAGTTACCAAAAAAATATTTGTATATAAAATAATTATACAAAAAACTATGTAAAATTATCCATAAACTGTAATAACTATTTTGTTTCACCTTTATTTTGTAATTAATAACACGATGTGTTGCCATAAAACTTTTTTATATAATAATTTCTGTAGGCTGTCAATATCATATTTTGAAAGCCTTCAGAAATTATTATATAAAAAAGTTTCACCGCAATGCATCAGCATGTTATTAATAAAAAAACTATATAAAAATGAAATAGTCAATTCAATAACAACTGTCAACATTCTAAATGAAGACAATTCATACTTATATATATATATATATATATATTGTAACAGGAACTGGATTCAAACCCTGTTACAAAAGGGATGAGAATGTAGTTGTATATAATTTTTATTTATTTATTAGTATTAGATAATTATTTATAAAAGTCGCACATACCAAGCGCACATGTATTTGCCGGAACGAGGGGTGTGGGTATATATTATGAGTGGCATACGTATATGTAGGTAGATATTATTGTTGAGAACAGGAAAGTAGAAATTTAGAAGACTTTAAAGCAGGTAAAAGAAAAGTTTTTTTTTGTGAGTATAAATTTTCTGAATGAATTGGCAAAATGGATCGCATTGTTCAATAGAAAGAAAGAAAAATAAAGAAAGCAAAATCCACTTGCTTGAATGGATATATTTTTTTTGTGTGTGTGTTTGTTTTAATTAAATGGATTTTTCAGAAATAATTTTGATTAAGAAAAATGAACATGGAATGCCATTAGTTATTGAACTAATTTTCGATCTCTTTTGTTTGGTTAAAGTTGGCAAAAGGATTTGTAATTAAAAGTTCAGGAATTTAAAAAGAAAAGAGATCAGTAAAAGTCAAGATTGCTAAGTGGTTTTTCTTTTGTTTGACATTTTTGTAAGAAAATCTATTTTTGAAACAGGAATACCAGCGATCAGGTGGGAGGCAACTAGGATTGATTAATTAATTTGAAAAAATAGACAGTTGAGCTCTGCTAGTCTTATGTGCAAGATATTCTAAATTTTATTTGAAGAAAATTTATTAGCTGAAAAGAAAGTTGGAGAAGCAAATTGTGAGAACTAAACTACATATATGAGTGACCTCATGGATCGCATGGGGTAGAATCACCATCGTGCTTGGTCAGTGTTCGGACTCCAGCCATTTTAATATGCCACGTTAATATATTCTACTATCAACATCTCCAACTGCCCTACATAACTGAAGCTGTTTGAATCCAGTGTAGATCATATGCCATCCTGGAATTAAGCGGAAAGAATAAATTACAGAAGATTGAATACGCCACTTTAGAGGGACCAAAGGAATGAAATGTTAAGTGGAAGCGATGGATGCCATATTTGCCTAGGTAGGATTCCTGGAATCTTTTTGCGAGTGCACTCGGAAACACATAAGCCAGTTATTCAAATTATACTATACCGGTAAATATACACTTATTATGCCATTTTCAAATTTTAAAATTAATCCAACCTAATTGCAAGAATATTTCATATTATACCTGTATTATTAAATATTTCTTTTTTATTGTCTTCTCCTGAATAATATTTCATTAAAATATTTATTATATGTATATGTGTGCCATTTATTGATTGTGTTTTTAAATAAGTAATAGTAGATCTGTAGCTAAATTATTGATTTAGTGTGATACACGTTATAGAATTTATGAGTTCCAAAATCTTATACACGTGCGTGCTGGTGCGAATTTAATGATAATTTATAGCGAGACAGATTAGATAGCAAAGTATATGAGGATTGTAAAAGATTTAGTTTAAACTTTAATGGGATAATAGAAATAGAAAGATATAGAATGAATTGATTTGAAATTGCATTCCCTTTTGTTTCTTCTCCAGCGCACGGTGCTACCACACCCTGAGCATTAAGACAGGCAACTAATTAAAAGGCTGAATCAAATAAATATTTAATGGACCCTACAATTCTTGTTGAATAATGAGTTTGGCGCTTGGCAACGAACAAAAAAAATACATTCGTTGTCCATAAATGTAGAGGTCTAGTTAAAGTTAAGTTAAAGCTGGGAGGGTTGGATTTCATTACCTGATGTGTATGTGTTTTGCTGTCGGTTGCTTCACTTACCCCTTTGAATGACCCACAGTTCAGGAAAACTTCACGTAAGGTGTGAATGACTCGATTTGTTTTCGGGAAAATATGGGAAGGGCCGTTAGTTATATATATGTGTCACTAAAAATTCACCCTCGGAAAGAATAACTATAGAAAATTGGTTTGATAAAAGTAAAAGTTTGAATTCAGCTAAATTATAATTTTAAAAACATAAACAGTACTCAGAATAGGGGTAAATTGTTTCAATATATATATATATGATGTAACAATCTGGGTTTTCCACCAGAAGAGGGGAATGCATCTCACTACTGTCAGATCTAGGGTCTTCAGGTAACCTATGATTGCATCTACTGCCAATGGGTTAGCTCTAAGTTTACACATTAAATTTAGATACAATTTGGACTAGTTCATCCATACCTCACACCTCTTTCAGATTCCATTAACTTCAGTACTCAAACTCAGGGAGAAATTTGCCTTGAGCTCTCTTCTGGGGTGAATTTACCCTAGATAACAACTACCACACCACTATATATATTCCAAGTAAATATCCATCCAATCATATTATATTACCATATAATAATAAAATATGTATGTAGGTATATGTATTCAGTTATAAGTTGATAAGTCAAGATGTAAAATATTTTGATAAACTAGAAGTCAATTTAATGAAAAACAAATTAATAACATTGATAACAAAATAATTCAAAGCTCTTTAACATGATAAAAATTATAATTGTATGTGTCACAAATATATTTCTGCCATATCAATGATTAATATATGTACTATTGCAATCCTTAACCCATGGTAGAAGTACATAACAAGGCACTAATTATTTACGAAGCAAAATAATAAAATCTTTTATCAAATTCACTGTGAAGCTGATAACTAATTTATGATATTGTATAAGTATATCCATGATAGCCTCATCATTCAATTTCAATTATTGATGTTTCATCTTTGGGGACCCCCTACATACATACAGTTCTCTAAAGTTGATAGGAAAGAGCATCCCACACCAGAAGATTAATCATACATACTGAAAAAATAAACAAATTGTTAGTTAAAGATGAACAAATAAAACAATTTCTGTCCTGTAGTAGTGAATGTACTTAATATGGAATAGTATCAAAAAAATCTTATCTCATTACATATAATAGTGATGATGGACAAATGTTAAGTCACTACACAGGGAAAGCTGACCTAAACTTTATTTAACATAAAAAATATTTTGTCTAACTTAATAAAATTTCTCCCCTTTAATTCTTTGCTTTCAATCATAATGAAATCTTCCAAGTTCTAAGTATGTTTAAGTATGGAGATAAATAAAGCTAGAATTTTTACAAACAAAAAAACAATAAATTAAAATGTTCATTAGTTCATTTTGAGTTTAGTGATAATGTTTCTTATGGATACAGTCTATTTCCCTTTATATCACCCTCCTTCAGTAAATCATCCATGAGAATTCTTTGGCAATGTGCTTGAAATCATGTTTCCATTTTCTGCAGTTGCTTTTCTTCTGGATCCATTGAGATGCTTATTGTAGGACTTTATGTTACTTCAGGCATTGTGTAGGCAAGTAAGTTAAAATATTGCACTTCTAGGGTAGAGCTAGCAATCTAGCCCTATGGCAATATTAATTTAGCTGGAATACATTCTGCAGCAGTTCATAATAGATTTACTTTTTTTTTAATTTATCATTTGACATTTAATGATTAATGTAAGAAAAAAGTTACTTCATTTATATATATATATATACAAGTGATGTTTTACTTCTCTTTTCTCCGTATTCAAATAATGCAGTTTTTAATTTTTAAATATCAATTTAAAATTAATTCAGTTCTTTTGTCAAGTTGCATGAATTGATCAATCTTTTTTTTTGTTTAAATGTTGACTATAGTTTTTTATAATTTTACACCACAAAGATTATACGAATAATTTGGAATGTTTGAATGAATCATCCATTTTCTGATAGATTTGATCTTTAATGATTGGCATTGTGCAGTTATTATAGCATTTGAAAAATAACAAAAGATGGCAAATGAACTGGGTTTTTTTTATATGGGGCTTAGTTTCTGGTGTTTATTATATGATCATTTCCTTTTCTGTGGCTGTAGCTGTCTATTGTTGCTCATATATTGAGTGTAATTAAAAATAAAGTTATGTAATAGAATTCTACTTTTATCTTCCATACTTGATTGCCTAATGCTTGGCTTGCTGTTAGGTCATCACTATGTTTACTAGGTGTAAGCCTTTATCAGTGACTTTTAAGATATTTATAAATAACTCATTGTTGGTCTATATATATATATATTGTAATGGTATATGCCGTTACATTAATTTAAAATTAGAATAAAAATTTTTTTTAAGTTCGTAAATAAATAACTAAAAGCTAAAATTAAAGAGTTGTTCAATGTATGTATATATATATATATATTCGCACAGATGCAAAACTTTAAAAATTATTTTCTTTTTAAAAAAAAAATATTTGAACATACTTTTTTATAAAAAAGTACAAGATCTAAAGATAAAATATTTTTGTAAATGGAAATGATGTGTTTATTAATTATCGAAAAGCATGCTAGCCCTTGGGCATCTTATATAAAAAAAGTCAGATGAAATATAGATAAGAGAACAAAAATAAATTAGAATGTCCAATAGAAGCAGTAACCAATTGCTTGGACCTTAATGGAAATTATTGGAACAGGAAATGATGTTCAATGAATCCGGAAAAGTACTATAAAAGAAAAAAATATTCAAATTAAAACAGTTCCAGCTTGATTTCATGAGAAGGATGATATGACACACTTGTCGCTCTCTCTCACTTATTTCAAATAAAATGACTAAAACCAGGATTGAACCAGCTAAGGCCACTTCCAGAACAACAGACCAAACTTCAAATAGAGACGTCATGGGAATTGGCACCAGGAACCGGGATTCTTCTACTGTAAGACACAAACTATAAAATTTAAAAATAATTAACTTTTGTTAAGATTTGACAGGTTTTAAAGATTCAGCTAACCTAAATTTTAAAATGAACTCTTATCTGACTTTCAAGTTTTCAAATTAATTATTAATGTTTAATTTTTATATATTTGAGTTTGCTAAAAATCATTTCCATTTTTTTTTTGTTATTAATATTTATTGTATAAGTCATTTAAATGCATTAAATTTAAGTTGGGTACAGATGCTTGCATAGATTTGTTAATGTTTAATTATGTTTTTGTTTTCACATTTGATTAAAATATATAGACATTTGGTAAATAATGATACCTTATGGTGAGTATCTAAAATGTATTTATTTGGATGTCTTTTGAGTTATTGGTGAAAATGTGGCATCTTATGATGAATGCCAAAGGGTTTCTTGTAAATTTCCCTCTGCAATTCCATCAATGATTTTATATTTTGATCGTTTATGTTTATTTTGAAATGTTTTTAACCATGTAATCTATGTAGACAATCTGTACTTAACATTAAAAAACAAACTTTTATAAAATTCATCTATGCAAACTTATATAAATGTTAAATTTAAGTCGGGCATGAATGGCTATATAGATTTGTAAAGTTATATTAATTAATTAAGGGATGGTTAATCTTAGGTTATTTGTTTTGTAGTTGGATTGGGTCAATGGATTGGATATATTGATGTAATTAGTAAATGTAGTATGAGGTCTGCTATGGCCAGTATTTTCATTATATGCTGCACACCCCCTTTTTGCCTATGAAAGGGATAGTAAGATGGAAAATGCAGTCCCTTATGGGTTTTTTTATTGTTCTTGCCAGACAGATGTAGCATTCCTGTTTGGATGAGAGTCAATGTCTTCTCCCATCATACTGTTCAGATGTACATTCCTGACAGTATGGTATTTTGTGCTGTCGTATTTCATGCTGCATTGAATACATCGATGTATCAGATGGATTGACACCGATTTGACTGCGAACTTTTGGCCTAAGGTTGAATAAGGGATAGAATATTTTCTTTTCAAATGCAATCTATATAGTTTATTCATACTTGACACTCTTAAAAAAAATTATTAAATTCATCTGTGAGGATAGTTTAAAATTTTAAAATAATAATTTAAATTAAAAGTTAATATTAAAATCTAAAATAATAAATGTTTGTGTATTAATTACTGGCAGTGGCTTTTATTTTTTTATATTTAAGATATAGATTAAATAAAGATACATATTATTATCTCTGCATCTCCACTGAGCTAGTGGCAAGGGCTTATAGTCTTTTGGATCTTTAACAGCACGTATCTGCCTACTCTATAAATTTTCTAGGTTCAAGTAGCCTAGTGGCATTCTGTAGTGCAGATACAGTAAGACTGCTAGCTTCGATCATTTCCCAGACCGTTATAATATATATATATATATATATAGGAAGGATTATTTAACTGGGTTTTTTATTTCTCATTTAACAAGGGAAATTAGTTCATTGGACATTTGTTTAATTTAGTGTTTGATAAAGCAAACATTTATTGTGTGTGTGTATATATATATTATAACGATTGAAATGAAAGTGAAGATCGAATCTAACCGCAAAAACAACATCTGCAACTACCAGGGCGCCATCTAGGCATTTGAGCCTAGAAAAATTTATAGAGTAGGCAGATACGCACTGTTAAGATTCCACTTTATTTAAATATTCTGATCGTTAGCCCAAGTCACTATCTCAGCGGAGACGCAGAGATAAAAAATCTATATCTTAATTTATATCTTAAATATCAATAAATAAAAGCCACTGCCAGAAATTAACACATAAAAATATTTATTTATGCACATATAAAATAACATTTAAATTTTGAGGAATAAGTTTAACATTTTAGATTTTTATATTAACTTTTAATTTTACATTTAACTAAGTTTCAATGAGTTTAATATTTTATTTAGATAGTCAAGTATGAATAAACTACATAGATCTGCATTTGAAAAGAAAATATTCTTCCCTGATTTAACCTTAGGCTACAAATTTTGCAACCAAACTGGCGCCAATCCATCTGATACATTCATGTATCCATGTACATGATACACAACACAAAATACTATACTTCAGAAAGTACATCTGAACAGTAAGTAGAATTAGAGAAGACATTACTCTCCACCAACAGGAATTCACATCTGTTGGCAAGTAGAACAATAAACAAAAAACTCCATAGAATGGACTCGTCTTCTGCCGACTTACCAACCCATCTATACAAACAGAAGGTTTGGCGTATATATCAATCCTCCGAAGCAGACTCATACTACATCTACTAATTACACAAATATATCCAATCCATTAGCCAATTCAACTACGAAACGAATAACCTAAGATTACCCTCCCTTAATATAACTCTACAAAACATATAGCCATTACCCCACTTAAATTTAACATTTAGATACATTGCACAAATGAATTTTATAAAATTTTTTTAAAATGTTGAGTATAGATCAGCTACAGATTCCAGTCAAAAACATCCAAATTAAACACAACCGATCAAAATACAAAGTCATCGATAAACGTCACTTGCATAGGAATATACAAATCCCATTAGCATATCGTAGATCTTAGTGATATCGTTGACATATATTCTAATCAATGAAAACCACAACATTATCAACCGCTAACGAATCTATGCAATGTCTATACCCAACCTTAAATTTATCATTTAAAATTTAAACAACAAATAATTTATACAATAAATATTACTACAAATAAAAACAATAAAATTGAAATGATTTTAGCAAAACTTAACTATATAAATTTAAACAATCAATTATTAATTTGAAAATCAAATAAGAGTTCATTTTAAAATTTAAATTAGCTGAATCTTTAAGAAAAATCAATGACGAAAGTTCTTAATTACTTTTTTTTTTTTAATTTGTAAAGTTCATAGCTCACGTAGAAGAGTCCAGGTTTTGCTTAATTCCACGCTCCATGAAGATAATTTGAATGGCAATAGCTGTTCAAGGTATCACTCTTTCATTTTTTTTAAATAGAGAGTGTTATGTGTCCTACCACCTCTCAAACACAACACTGAACTCCGAAAAACTGTATTTCCCTATTTATATTAATCCACACATGATGAACAAAGACGTCACTATCCAAATTTCGTTCTCGCTAGCTTCTTCCATTTAAGCTAATTTCTTTTTATTTTCTTATCTATCTTTCATCAAATCATTTTAATTATCAAGAGCCCAAATGCTTTTTCAAACAATTTATAAACAATCTTCATTTAAAGATTACAAGAATTATTAATACCTTTTTTTTTACTTACTTTTTCTTTAACTTTTTATATTTAAATCTTTTTTTATAAAAAATACATCAAATACCTTTTTATTTATTAAAAAAAATTTTTTAAAGTTTAGCATCTTGCGATGTATATACATTTAACAAACATTTTAATTTACTTTAGTTTTTTACTTTTATTTCACTTTTAAGTTTTATTTTAAATTAATGAACGACATATTTATATTACATATATAAACTTCCTCAAAAAAAAAAACATTTAAAAAAAAGATTTACTTAGTTAGTAATTACTTACACAAATTTTTATATATGAAATTTCAAAAGCAAAACTTTTTTTTAAAAGACAAAACGAATTACAATATATATAAAAAATTATCTACTACACTAAATTCTCCCCCCAAGTTCTTCCTACCTTTAACTTTACTTATTTGAACGATTAGTTTTATTTAACAAACTTTTTTTTAAAAAAAAAATGATTTAGATTTATTATTATTTTTATTTATGTTTTTATCCTTATTTATCTTTACATATAATTTTTCTTACTGAGTACCTTTAAGACAAAATTTCAAACTGTAACCACGTCAATACAACAAATATATTTATACAATTTAGAAAAAAATTTATATGTTCACTTTTAAAATTCTAGGGTGTGATTTATTAAAGATAGAAAATTTATCATCATCAATTCCCTTCTCAGGATCAATCTCGAGGTAAGGCCACACTTGTAATTATAACGATCGAATGAAAGTGAAAGTAGAATCTAACCAAAAACAATACTGCAACTACAGGATTAGGATTTGAGCCTAGAAATTTATAGAGTAGAGATAGTGTTAGATTACTTTATTTAAATATCATCTAGCCAAGTCATATCAGGAGACCAGAATAAAAATCTATATCTATTTTACTTAATATCAATAAATAAACCACTAGAATTAACACATAAAAATTTATTTACCATATAAAATAACTTTAAATTTTAGAATAAGTTAACATTTAGATTTTTATATTAACTTTTAATTTTACATTTAACTAAGTTTCAATGAGTTTAATATTTTATTTAGATAGTCAAGTATGAATAGACTACATAGATCTCATTTGAAAAGAAAATATTCTTCCCTGATTTAACCTTAGGCCACAAATTTACAACCAAACTGCGCAATCCATTGATACATTCATGTATTCAATGTAGCATGATACAACACAAAATACTATACTGTTAGGAAAGTACATCTGAACAATAAGTAGAAATAGAGAAGACATTGACTCTCCACCAACAGGAATGTCACATCTGTTGGAAGTAGAACAATAAACAAAAAACTCCATAGGAATGGATGGGTCTTCTGCCACTTACCAACCCATCTATAGGCAAACAGAAGTGTTGGTATATATGCAATCCTGCCAAGCAGACTCATACTACACTACTAATTACACAAATATATCCAATCATTGAGCCATTCAACTACGAAACGAATAACCTAAGATTACCCTCCCTTAATATAACTCTACAAAACTATATAGCCATTCACGCCCGACTTAAATTTAACATTTAGATACATTCGCACAAATGAATTTTATAAAATTTGTTTTAAAATGTTGAGTACAGATCAGCTGCACAGATTCCACGGTCAAAAACATTCCAAATTAAACACAACCATCAAAATACAAAGTATCGATAAACTCACTTGCATAGGGAATATACAAATCCCATTAGCATTCATCGTAAGATGCTTGCAGTGATATCGTTGACATATTCTAATCGAATGGAAAACCACAACATTATCAACCGCTAACGAATCTATGCAATGTCTATACCCAACCTTAAATTTCATATTTAAAATTTAAAACAAATATTTATACAATAAATATTACTACAAATAAAAACAATAAAATGGAAATGATTTTAGCAAAACTTAACTATATAAATTTAAACAATCAATTATTAATTTGAAAATCAAATAAGAGTTCATTTTAAAATTTAAATTAGCTGAATCTTTAAGAAAAAATCAATGACGAAAGTTCTTAATTACTTTTTGGTTGTTGTTAATTTGTAAAGTTCATAGCTCACGGTAGAAGAGTCCAGGTTCTGCTTTAATTCCCACATGCCTCCATTGGAAGATAATGTTCTGGAGATGGCAATAGCTGGTTCAAGGTATCACAGTCTTTTCATTTTTCCTTTTTAAATAGAGAGTGTGGTATGTGCGTCCTACCACCTCTCAAACACACAGCACTGGAACTGTCCGAAAAACTGTATTTCCCTATTTATATTAATCCACACGGATTGACTGAACAAAGACGTCACTAATCCAAATTTTCGTTCGGGTCCGGGCTGAGGCTTGGTGCTTCCATTGGTCAAGCTAATTTCTTTTTATTTTTTTATCTATCTTTCATCAAATCATTTTAATTATACAAGAGCCCAAAGCTAGCTTGCTTTTCAAACAATTTATAAACAATCATTTCCATTTAAAGATTACAAGAATTAATTAATACCTGTTTTTATTTTTACTTACGTTATTTCTTTTTTAAACTATTTTTATATTTAAATCTTTTTTTATAAAAAAAAATACATTCAAATACCTTTTTTATTTATTAAAAAAAATATTTTTAAAGTTTAGCATCTGTGCGAATGTATATACGTTTAACAAACATTTTAATTTTAGCTTTTAGTTTTTTACTTTTATTTGCGAACTTTTAAGTTTTTATTTTAAATTAATGTAACGACATATTTATATATCGTTACAATATATATATATATATATATATATATATATATATATATATATATATATATATATATATATAAGATCTAACTTGATGGAATCATTGTACTTATAAATCCCTTTTTTTAAAAAAAAAAACTATACAAAATATTTCTTTTAAAAAATACTTTTAATTAATTTGAGGATTAATGTGCTGTTAGATCTAACTTTAAAAAAATTGTATGGCATCCATAAATTAATTTAATCAATATCAAAATTAATTTAATCAATATCGTTTATGATCAAACAATATCTTTATTGAATTAATTAATTTATGAAGGTCCTATAATTTTATTTGAAGTTGCATTTAACAATCAAAAATGTGATTCAAAAATTATTTTTTGCTTTTTAGTACATTAGTCCTCACATTAAAAGCATTTTTTAAAAAATATTTTTTAACTTTTGAAACAAACTTTCTGTTAATATGTCTATCCCCATATTATTTCAAGTATTCAGTCATTTATTATAAACAAAAGCTATTCATATTCAAATATAAAAACCAAGCATTTAAAAAATGTCATATTTCCAATATTTGAGATTGAATTTGTAGCCTACCAATGCTAGTAGGCTTAATCATCAGTGAAGCATTACAAGGTTTTTGTTTTTATTGAGGTAATAGTTTAACAAGTTGAATCTCAGTAGTAATAATCTCATGTTTTGGTGCTACAATTGCTGTATCTTTTTTTATTATCATAAGTATATAACTTTATAGTAGAGTATGCAATTTTTTTACAAATACAATTTTAGCATTAGTTTAAAAAATCGGAAGATGTTAGCATTATATAGATCTTTTGCATGGTTGCCAATAGCCTATTAGCATGATAATGCCATGAAGGAAACTGTCTAGAAGTCAGTAGAAATAAGAATTCCTGATTGGTTGAGTGTTTTAATCTGAGAGTAAATAACTCAATAATATAGATTTCTAAAGAAAGATTGTAATTTTCAGTATTTTTTTTTTACATATTAAAGGTTACGGCGCAATATTTTTATAAAAGACTTGTTTTAAACCAAAACCTACATGAATATTAGGAGATGGTCTTTGAAAACAATTTATTTTTAAAAGGTAACCCTTAAAAAGTTTGTTTTGGCAAGCAGAAGACGTTTCTACTGAATAAAATAAAATCACTTTTAGTATAAAAAAAAATTTTTTTTAAACTTTAATAACATTAAAAATTATACTAACTTTTAATTTTTTTACTTTTTTTGATAACGAACCCTAACTTTATTTTCTTTTAGTAACATAAAATTCAATTATATAGCATTTTAGTTTACTAACTTTGTGAGTAAATAAATTAAATCGAATGGCACTGAATCATTGTTTTAGATAAAACAAAATATTAATTTAAAATTTCTATCACTTGTAAGCATTTATAATAAATAATGTTAAGATTATCAATATATTATACAGGAAAAAAGTTCAATTGTAAAAATAAAATGTTCAAATATGGAAGAATATTAATGAAAGATTTTCTAGATCCTATTCAAAATAGAATCATAGAATGTGCTAATAAACAAATTAAAAAAATATTTTTTAAACAATCCAAAGGGAAATTAAAATTTCATCCTTTATTTTTATTAAGTAGAAATGTCCTCCAAATTTCTCTCTTAAATTAAATGAAATTGTTTGTTTAGAAAATATCTGATTTCAAATGGGGTTTGGCCAATAGTATTAAGCTGGTCAACTCTGAATGTACTGCATTGTCATCAAAACCAAACATACAAAATTAGAAAAAAAATCAATACATGATTTGACCCAAATAAACAGAATTCTTAATATAAATAAGTTTTGTTTTTTAATCCACAATTTTGGATTTTATATATAACTTTAAATGAAAATATGAGGTATCCATAAATTATGAGTATCTCACAATTTTATTTAAAACGATTGAGGTAATTCATTTAAGACTGCCCATGCTTTTGTGTAAAATGTAAATTTTGGTCCAATAAAAAATATATTTTGCTTTTTAATATCTTGGCCCTCAAATATTTTTTAAATATTTTATTTTTTGTATTTTAGGTATATCATTTATAACAGGCAGGCTAATCATATTCAATTTTTTTAAATATATTGTATTACTTTATTGTTAATTTCTCAATTGATAATTATTAACTGACATCACTCTTGTGATTGTCTTTAGCATCATTTTCTGTATTTGCAATCATTTCATGACAAAATCTGTAACTACAATATATTGATTTATTAATTTTTAAAAAAATGAAGATATTAGCATTTTATGGAGGTTTTTCTACTATAAATGGTACCAATAAAATACCCATAATATTAATTAATAAGTAGTTGTTAGTTCTTACTGCATGAAAGTGCTTGTGATAAATTTTGAGCATATTCATTTTTTTGTTAGATTGTGAAAATGTATACTTTCCATAATTTGTTTATATATTTATGATTAATTTTCGAAAAATATTTGTTGAATATATTATTATTTTTAGAAAAATATTATAATTAGTTTGAGTTTTCATTGAAAAATATTTACATTTAAAAAAAAGACAAGTCAAGACAAATCAATAATATTTGACCAGAACTTATAATGGTTCAACTTTTGCCATTTTTAAAAAATTATAAATAAAAACTTTCACTTTTAAAGTAAAAATTTTGATAAACAATCTAAACAACTTTGGTAAATATCCAATAAAAATACTTATTGATCTTACTAATCTTATGTCTTTCATTTTATTATTTTTTTTTTAATTTTTGCAAAATTAAAATATTTTTTAGAATGATTTTTGTTTGTAAACAAATTTCTAATGAATAGTTCAAAATTTCTGAAAATATATTAAAGCATAAGATAAATTTGATCAAATAAAAAATTGAGATATTACTCAAAGTATTTCTAGAGATTTTTAAAAAATAAATGAACAAAATGTTATTATTTATCATTAACAGAAAAAATATTCAAATTTAAAAACGGAATTTTTAAAATGTCATATTTTCAATACATGAGATTAAATTTGTAGGCTGTTAACATTATTAGGCTGGACCATTCTGAAATATTACATGAGTTTTGTTTTTATTAAGACAATTGTTTTAAAAAGTATGTTTTACATAAGCGCTTCAAGGGGAAATTAAGATTTCATCCTTTGTTTGTAAATGCCTGAAAAATGTCTTTCTCACATTAAATGAATGTTTCTGCAATAAACATAGAACAATCTATTATCCATGGCTTAAAACTTTCTAAAACAAATTTCATTACAGTTTGAAATGTGGCTTGCTAACACTATTACTCAGGACAACCTTGAAATATTGTATTATAAAAAAATAAATACATACAAAATTTGATGAAAATCTGTTAGGTAGATTGAAAATTGTTTGCAAGATTTGACTCAAAAAAGTAATTAATAAGTTTTGGACTATAATTTTGATTGTTATGCATAAGTTTAAATAAAAAGTAAGAACCATCTATAAATTAATTTGATCAATATAATTTGTAATCAAACTAAATACTTGATTTTATTTAAAGTATTTGAATTAATTAATTTACACTTTTATTTAAAATTACATCTAACAATCAAAATTTTAGTTAAAAAAATTTTTTTAAAACTTTTTTGTGCATTAATTCTCAAATGAAATAAAAGCATTAAATTTTTTTTATATAGTAATGTCACAAAATATATATTATAAAACACACACATATATATGCATTACATATACTTAATAATTAAAAAAAAATTATGAAGAAAAAATAGCTTAAGAAATAAATTTTAAGAATTAATTAAAGTATTGTGTCAGACCTTTTAAGTAGATTTTTTTATCTTTAGTAAATAATTAGGGAGGGAAAGAGAATCCATTTTAAATAAAGATTCAGAAACCACTCTTTTTTATAATAAATGTAAAAAGAAAAATAAATGGAAATAAAAGTAAAATTTTCATTAAATAAATAAATTAACTAAGGTAATCTTTGTAAACTTTCTCATTGGCAGGATGCAATCAAATTTTTGAAATATTCCTGGCCAATAAGATAGAAGATTAATCTGAGAAAAGATTAGATAAATAAATTTAAATTAAAATTAAGTGAACAATAGGAGAGGTAGTTATAAAAATGGCAGCTTGTCTATTGTTATGATTATTACTCAAATTTTGTACATATCAGAGAATCAATTATTTCTAACTGTGTAAAATATAAAAGTAAATGTCATAAAAACAATGGCATGCATTTCTAAATTTATATATCTTTTACATGAAAAGATAAGTGAATTGAATTATTTTAAACCTAATCTTAAACTTGGTTTTCTGATCATTTTAACAGTAATTTAGTAGATTCTCAAATTCTGTTCAGGATATTTTTGGATAAAAATTTTAAGGAAAATAAGTTTATGATAAAATATTTATTATTATTTTTTGAACATGTTATATTTTTATTATGGATTATGAAGGGCAACATAAAAGCCACATGGGTTAGAATGTGTCATATTCATTGTAGGGAGGGAAATGTTTTATATATTTTTGAAGTAATTGTCTAAAACTGACTACAACTTGGCAAATGCAAACCTTATAGATAAAATGTGGAGTATCTTTAATGAATATTTTTCACATAAAATATATGTGATTCAAGATTTAGTCTAATCAGTTTATAAAGTAGTACATGATTGGTTTTGTAGTATGCTGCAGGCTATACGGGCATTTTAATTCATTATTGATGAATATATAGATTTTGCAAACTGACTGGAGTTTTAACAGCAGACAGGATTTTCAATAAATGTCTACGTGAATAGGTTATTTTTTTTAATTCAGTAAATGAGATATCAATAAGTGATATAATATTGTGCTGGTTCAATAGATCAGTATGCTTAAAGACATAATCTGTGAAAAAGTATTTCAATATATAATATAGTGAGTAATGGGATAGGGTGTGATATAGCATTGATGATTGAGTTGTAATATATATTTTGACTTCTAATTAATAAGAGATTTGTGGTTGAGCTCTAAATATATTCATTGGTTACAGTCAAATGCTTATTAATAATAATGTTAAATACTTGCATCCATCATTTATAAAACGCAAATATATCATCATTAACTATACAAACTTTCACATACAATTTGGACATACTATTTTCATTTTTTCCCCTAAGCATTCTATTGGTAATTTAATTGAATTTTACATAGATATGGACTGAGATACCTTGTTAGAAATGATGATATCTTATGGACTGTGGATAGTTGCTACATAAATTATTTGCACATCGGGTGTTGTGAATTCAATCACAATTTGAAACTGGTTTAGAATATGGAGAATAAGATAAAGTATTTAAGTCTTTTGAAGATTACCAGTTAATTTTTAATAAAGAATATGGCATAAATAGTATTGCCATGAAATGAAAAAAACTGTTTTAGTTGTTTAATTACTGAATCTAAGCAAATTGCAACAACAATATAAGTGTTGATTTCTGAAATACAATAACTGGATTTGAAATATATAGATAAATATATGTAATTATTTAGCTTAATTGGTCTCTTTATGAAATAGTTTTGGATAGCAATTACAAGATAATGATTCTGGTAGAAGTTGATATATTTGTGTAGTATATACTTTTCCAAAATTGTTTTCTGATCATAAGTAACGAATATAAAAGAATAATGTTTGTTTTGTTCATGTTTTCTCCTAAATAATTTTATGGTAAATCATATCAATTTATTTTTTGCACCATTTCTTATTATTTAATTCTATATATGCCTATATAGAATATAAAATCATTTTAATTTTATTTACAAGCTATATTGCTATCTATTTCAAATATTCATTATAGAAAGAATCTATGGCAGTTATATTTTTTTAATCAATAAATAAGCATTTGTTTATATTTGAAATGTATAAGATAAAATAGTTGTGGAGTGAAAAATTATATTCCAGCACATCAAAAGCTTAATTGTAATCAGTGAAGTAAAGAAATAGATTCAATTAGATTTTTATTAGAAGATAATATCCTAATACTGATGCTTTTAATAATGATTTATTCTTTGAAAATTATAAAAAATATATTTTCTATAATTGAGAAAAAAGAACATTATCAACTTACTTTCGATATACTAAAAGATTACAAAAATTTACTAAAATGATTAAAAAGAAACAGTTAAAGAAATAAAGCTTTACTTTCAAAATTGGACTTTATTCACATCCAAACGGATTTGCAAAATATACACATCAATTACAAAATTTCAATCATAATACATAACAACGATAGAATTATATAAAAGTAACATTGAGTATTTCTATTACATTTTTTAAATTCTAGTTTTCTCTGTTAATAACATATTAAATTCAGTTTTCCCTCTATGGGTCATATCAACTATCTAGATTAAATTTTATTATAAAAATTCAATTAAATTCTGATCCATATAATCTTCCTCTCTGTAGATGAACAAATTTTAATTTATACATAATTTGTTTTAAACTTATCAAAATTGAACTTTTACTTCCACGTATAACTTGGCTGTTCAATTCCTGAAGACTAAATCATAGATATAATCTATTTGAAATAGCTTTATTTTGCTAAAACTTAATTTTTAACATAAATGTGCATACCATTAAATTGTTGTTGTTGTTTTTTGACACTTTTTATTTGTAATATCTTCCATTAAGGGCTGAGAGTTTTCTATTTTAATAGATAATTTAATTTCAAATTTATACTGCTACTAGCTGATTTCAATGTTTCTTTTGAATTTTCACCTACATAATTTATTTAACTTGCGTATTTGGTAAATCTTGATTCATGACAGTAAAGTCTTTTTTAAATAAAAAAAAATCTTATTTTTTTATTAACTCCATATTTTTTCTCCAATAGAACTAAAATTTTCTCTAAACTTTTTTCTTACGATTTTTTTTTATGTTACTAGTGAAAATTTGATTTGCTGTAGTTACAAAATAAAAAAATATTAATTGTAATCTAAAACTTACAATATATATATTACCCTGATTTTATCTTTTGTTGCTTTTTATTAATGATGTAAGTACAAACTGCTTACTTTACTGTTTGTTTGTTTTTTAACCAGTTTATTTTTTCTGAAATTTTATTTCTATTGCTTAAGTCAAATATAATTTGCTCAAGTGCTAATTAAATTTTTTAGCAAATAAATTTCGTGGAAGATGCACTTTTTAAATCAAGTTTTAATTCTTTTTCTGTCTTGTAATGAAAAAGAATAAATGTAAACATAATTGTAATTATAAGTTTGATTATTTTTCTCATCTAATGTCAATTGTTAAATATCTTCTAAAAATCCAACCATTAGATTTGTGAATATTGAATTTAAGTGATATCCTAGCCTAGTTTGTCAGAGTAACTTTTTAAATGTGATATTCATGAATTTAAAGATCCCAATTTCGATTCCCCAAAAAAACAGAAAATAATACTATTCAAAACGTTAAGTTATATATTAATAGTTGAATATATTTAAAAAATTTAAATAAAGTTTGATTTTTTTTTTATAAAAGCATTTTAACAATTAATATTAGATGATGGAAATAGTCCAACACATAATCATAAGTAAAATACCATCACCACAAACTTACAGATAAACATACACTAACGTAATTTCATTATATATTTTTTAATTTGTTTAAAATAATTCAAAAATTTAGAAGTAGCAGCTAAGCTAATATGATTTCCAGTATATTATTTATAAGAGCATATGTTTCTAATTAGAAACAAATTATTTTTAAAGTGGATTATTAAATTAGACGCCAATCTCATACAATAATTTTAACAGTGCAAACTAACTTTACATATTTTAATTAATAAATATTCTTGAAATTAAACAAATTTAGCTAATAATATGTTTATCTAGGATGCAGTTTTGTAGCAATGATAATTGTATTAGAAATGGAAATTGTAAATCTTGTAGCTTACTTTTATAAATTTATTTTTAAAATTATTTATTTTCTAATTTTTTCTGTATTTTTTTTGCTTATATATATATGAATTAACTTTTAAATAAACTTTTTTCATTTTATCTGTTGATAGCATATTGATAGAAGTCAAACATATATCTAAAAGAAATTTGAAATAATGTTTATGATTTATCTAGATTCATAATTTTTTAATAGAAATTAAATGATGTTTTTGAATATTAAAATTATTTAAAAAAAAAAACAAATATTTTTGAAAATGTTTTTTATAAACATATTTGCTGAAAACAATCATTTGATACGTCGAAGTCTAGCTTTTTTTACCCCATATGTCATAGCATCGGCCGGGAGGCGAACCCGCAACAACCGTCGAGCAACCAACTGCTTGCTTGCAATGCAACTGCGCTGACCTTTCGGCTAACAACGCTTAACTAGTATATTTTCTTTTATTTTTAATTACATACACTGAATATTAAAAAAAGTATAGTAAGTATGAAAAACGAGCATAGTTAATGTAAATATATTTAAACTTTTAAATATTAAAATAGAAATTACATTAAATTATTTTTATATTAGTAGGTGTATAGCTCTATAAATGTAGAATATATTATTATACATAAACAGAAACTTAATTTATAAACTTCTTTTTCAATTATCCTTATTTTAAACAATTTTTTAATAAATACACAAATAATCCTAAATTACTGTCAAGTTGAAAATTATTATATTTTCTTTAATATATACATTTTAAGCTTATTAAATATTTAAAACGTCAATTAATTTCTTTAAACCCCTATGAAAGTTGCTTTTCTCACCCTACTATGGGTGTATGTATATCTGTGTATATATGTAGGTTTAAAAGAGGCATGTGTATATATTGGATACACATATGTATATATAGTTGTAGGTATGGATTTATATATGTCTAGGGGTGATGTAGATCTATATGTATATGTATGAAGGTAATAGGTGTATATCTTGATATATACATATCTGTGTATATTTTGATATATATATGAAATGATGGTTATGTATTTTTATACATATGTAAAATGAAGGTTATGTATTTATATTGTTCAAAATCTTGTAGCTCTGATGAAGACTGCTGGACAGTCAAAACTGTAAGGAAAATAAAGAAGTTTAAGAAAAATTGTTTGCATTGGAGTATATAAAAAAGAAGTGTTATAAGAAATATATCTATAAACAATAACCAGGAAAGATAAACATATCACTCTCAAATAATTATAGATGCTACTACATAGCCATTCTAATGGCGCTTGTTTTCACGCATTGAAAAGCACAAACTTAACTTGCGGAAATTCATCACATATGATGTTTCTGACATTGCTATAATTAGAAGCGTCTTTGAATAGAATCTCAAGCATGGATTAAATAATTCTTTTTAAAAACGGTTTAATTTGTTATATTAACATAATAATTATGCAAAATATTGAATGATTGTTATATTATTGATATTTTCAAAACAAATTTAATAATTTTTTTTTGAGTGCTGCTACAGTATGCGTCATTTATACTGATCTCCCAAACTATTGATTTATCTTTCTATCTAGTTTTTTATTAATATCTGTGTAACTATTTACCTATGTATATATCTATTTATATTTTAGATTTACACGTGATTATTTAAAGTTAAAGTTGCAACATTATAATGAATAACAAAGAACAATAAATTTAATTTAAAAGTATCGTATTCTAGACTGCATAAAAGGTTTAAGTATGTTTAAATTTAAAAAGTAATCAAGAAATTCCTAGTTAACTCAATCGTTTCTCATATTTAGTGAATATTTCAAACCTAATCACGTAATTATCATAAAATCCGTTGTCTATTTAGAAAAGAAATAAAACAGTTTTTAAATAACGGTGGGATTAAAGTCTCTCTAACTGCCTTCGAAAGAGAAAGAAGAAGATACTATTCAGCAGACTAGCCCATTACTGAAGAATGAAGGTTTAAGTTTTTTTTACTCTTTGTTTTATACTCTGATTAAGAATGTTTGTCTGAAGAAGAGATGAGAAAACTATCACTGGAAAAACATTTTATGCTTTACCAAACTGTGTATTATTACTAACAAAATGTATTTGGAAAGATAAAAATAAAATTAACTTTAAAAAGAAAAACCATTTAATAATTCAACTAGATGATGAAAATAGTCCATAGAGATAATAAGAAATCAAATTAAAAATACTTAGATATTTATTTAAGATTGAATAATTTGAAGACAAACTATTTGTTTATGAATGGCTACTTCTAAGAAATATCCTAAGCTTGCATGTAGTTTTTTTTTTTTTTTTCACATTTCACTTAACCACTTGACGCATCTTTAAATCCTAATTATTAATGCCACAAGCTATAGTCATATGTTCTATGCACCTGTAATCTTAACAAATAAATTTTATGAATAATTGAAAACTATCATAATTATTTTTTTCAAGTGTAATTATTCTTTTCATCTTTGTAATTATTAAAGAATGAAAATTAAAAAACTACATCATAATTAGTCTAAAGATAAAACATTTATTATCATCTGGGCTTATCTTGAAATTTTTTTACATAAAATTATCATTGCACATAAGTTTATATTAGACTTATTACGTGAATTATGTGTGAAAAGTTATAATAAAATAGAACTACTGAGGTTATTGTTTATCACAAAATGTCTATAACAATACGCTCGATATCTAATAAAAAATATACACATATACATACATATATTCTTCAAATGAAAATTTAACTGAGAGTCAATATAATGAAATAAAAATCAAAATAAAATAATCATAAAAGACAAAATAAAAATAAATACTATAATAAAATATGTCTAATATTTCGAGCAATAGCACTTTTCTTTTTCTGCTTGAAATATTGCTGGATAACTGATTTATTTTATTACTTATTTTTATTTTATTCTGTTATATATATATATATACGCATGTGTTCTTTGAACTTATATTTCTAATAAACTTTTTTTGAATGATAAAAAATTCTTTGTATAAAAAATATTTTAACAATATATGAAGAATATTAAAAATAGTGTTTAAATAAAGTTTAATATTAGAAGCAGCAAAGCGTTGCAAAGATGTAGGTGACTAGTTTTATAATCAGGACTTTAATAAAATGATATGAATAGATTTTAGAAGTTTAAAACTTAAGGTTGAATGGAACGATTTTATTAATATTCATTTCCTTAAAATATATATGTTTTAAAATTAATTTCTTTTAAAAACTGCTTACTTAAAATGATTACTTTATACATAATAAAAATATTTTTTCTATAATTAAGTACTTTAATAAATGAATAAAGTGAATATAATTCATTAATATTTTAAATTGGATTCCCTTATTAACTAATATTATAAGTTGTAATGCCAGAAGTATCGTTATTAAATTCATTATAATAACCATCTTATATTTTTAAAAGTATTATTTGCATTGATATTCTTAATATTATTAGCATAAACAATGATGGAGTTTCAAGTTTGATGATGCACACGAATTTATGTATTACATATATTTGTTTATATATATTATTATTAAATTGTTGATTTAAAATTATTTTTAAATATGATAAAAAATTGAAAATAATTACGTTTTACTTTTATTAAAGTAGTGTTTACTAAAATAAAAATATGCCAAATAATTAAATCGAGGGTACACAAATATCGATTTTTATCATAATTTTTTTTTTGTTGCAGTAAATTTTTTATAATAGATTTAATAATAACATGAAAGGCTAAAACTTTCGACAGAAGCGCTTTAAAAGTGCTTATGTGACAGCCAATTAGATACAATAATGACTGCACGTGGAACTCTCAATTCAAGACCACAAGCCAAAACTAGGAGAATATTTTGATTCTCTCTTGTTGTATTAATGTTATTAATAAATTGAAAAAACATTATTCATCAACAATATTTTTAAATAATTTTTATTAATTTTAATAATAATAGTTTTAGACATATTGTTTTTAAAGTGTTTTGACTTTTCACATACTTTGGCTCAAGAGCAAGTTTCTCAATGACTAGCAGTAGTTTTACCTCTGTGTATAAAGATTCTGTACAAATAGAATTTAGTAAAACTCACTCAGAATACAAAAAGGTCTAGGCAGCTGATGTAGCAAAGAAATTGAAAATTATTTTGTTTTCAATATTTGCTTTTTGTAAACAAGCACACACCATAAAAACTAATGCAGAATCTGTAAACCCTGTAAAAAGTGTTAAATTCAAATAAATCTCTGAATTTTTTCAATAACTTTTTTAGCGCTAAAGTAAAATAAATCACAGAAAGATTATAAAATTAATACTAAAATGTTGATCTTAAAAAAATGCAAGTGAAAGGAAATTATTAATCTGAAAAAAGTGAGTCCATATTACTATTTAAAATCATTATTAGAAAGCAGAAAGATAGTAAACTGTAAATAATGTTTAGTAAAAATCTAATTATAAAACATCATTTACACTAACAGCTATAAAATATGAGTAATGTGTATAACATAATCTGGAGATATAATTTAATTATTTTGTTATTGCTTAACACACTTGTGAGGAAGATTACAATCAGATAAAAATAGAATATACTTCATAAATATAATTAAGCTAAATGAGTACACTGCTAAAAATATTTTATTAACTGATATACGTGCATAGCAAACTATGCTTATTTTTATTTACTTATTTCAAAGATTAAATTAGATGTAGCTTAGAAAAAATGGCAGTAAACGTTACTATTGGAGCACCCACATTTAAGTGGATTTTACTTGTCATTGTATGGGTAATAAGATTGGCTTACTGCAGTTAATTTAGATATTTTTAACACTCATGGTAACAAAAGAGAATTAAAAATATCATAATCTTATTAAATTCATGGATGACACTCATTTATGTGATAATAGTGATTTTAGAAAATGTAGAAGAAATTCTTTTATTAAACTTTTTAACAATTATATATTCATTTTATTTGTTCATTTATTTTGGATGTAAATAACTAGCTTAATAAATTAAAACCACTTGTAATCTTAAAAATGAAAAAGATGCAGTAGTGAAGAAATTTTAGAATATATGGATCCATGAAATTGTGCTTTAATCTTCTCTTGAGAAACTAACCATTTGGCTTTTTTGATATTTAAATACATTGGATAATAATTCTATTTTAAAATGACATTAATATGTGAATAACATTTATAGTGTATTTAGATGTAGTTAAGCAATTATTTAAAACAACTAAAAAATTAAACTACATAAATAAATTTTGTTTTACTTTCTTTTCTCCAGATTGGAAAAACTTAACAAAACAAATACAATATTAAATAAAATTAAATATATGTGACATACATATTGAATAAAATATATTAATTTCATCCTCAAAAATAATATATAAGAATCAAAAAATAAATATTGGAATAAAGCCAAAAAACCTGATATGATTTTGGATAAAGCACAGGTAATATTTTCAGTAAAATGAATTTTTATGTTTATTAATATTTTAATATCAGTTTAAACACTGTTAATTATTAAATATACTGTGTATGTTAAAGAACTATTAACTAATTATTTATAAAATGTAAATATTTAAACTATTTGAGATATTTATTATATACTATAAATATGTTAGAGTTTTACAAATGTCATTATATATTTTGATAATTTTTAATAAAACTGAATAATTTAAATATAATTTGTATTGAAAATATTTATTATCATTACTGTACTTATAATTTTTTTTAAAAAAGATATGGTATATAAATTATGAAACTATTTTTCATAGCCTAATTATCATATCTCTTTTTTGATTTTTGAACCATAGAATAATTGTAGAAAATCTAGAAGTTTAATGATTTGAATTTCAACTTCAAATGATTAGCATTTCTAATAATAAATCCAATATTATTTTAAGAATTTTAATTTTTTATTAGTTTAATATCTATTTTTTAAATGATTTCTTTCTTATCTAAAAAGTTATAATTATTTTAATATAGTTTTGTTTCAATATATTACAACCCAAAATATTTTAGCGATAAATTTAAAATAATTAAATTCTTCACATATTTGAATATGTGTGTGTATATATATATATATATATATATATATATATATATATATATATATATATATACGCTCTATATATATATATATATATATAACAGATATTTTAGACTGTTCAAAATAGAACAGAACATTAGCTGAGCAACAATAAATATTTATAAAATGGTTAACATACAATCAAACAGAAATTAATAAATTCAAATATGTTCAATAATATTAACCAAACATCTCTGATTGGTAACGTTAATGACTTATAGGCTAGCACTGAAAGTTATACTAATTACCATTACTCTAAAAGTATTTTAATTTGTTTTTCTAATATTAATAAAAAATAAAACTTTAATGCACCAAATCTTCTAAATAGAAAATTTACTTTTGAAACATTTGTTAACACCCAATCATCATCATTTATAAATTATTACTGTTATTTCTGTATGTCTCCAAGTGAATTGCATGATTTCTCAGGGATATGGATATTAATAGCATAATGATGTTAATACTATTATGCTTGAAGAGTATTTGATAAGCAAACACAAACTAAATTGATTATTAATAAAATTAGGTTAACAATTTATTAACAATAGATATATCATTGTTGTTTATGTATTTGCAACTATTACTAAGCATAATAAATATATTACAAAGCAGAAAAGATGATAAAGATAATAAGCTTCATTAAGGTGTTATAATAATTATATTAATAAGATATTACCAAGGGCAATGTTTGAAAATTTTGAAACTGGTCTTTTTTGCAGATATTGTTTTTACTATATTTATGAATGTCTCAATTAGTTTATCCAAGATGATAGTTATCATCCTTGGGCATTAATGATGTTAAATAGTATATACAAAAGGTCTTGTTACATCTTATAGCACAGTTCATTTCTCTCCTCATGATGTGATTAAAGTGGCTAGATTTTAGTAAACTTTAGCATTAGTCTCTGGATCTGATTGCATTACTTTAGGTGTTTTGACTTGTGTGATGGATGGTTTTCTAGCCACACATGCTAGTTACTCTTCCAATAGCTACTGTCCTATTTATTGTGGTAGATCTTAGTATTGAAAAATACTTTAACCAACAACTTGGCACAAAACTAGGGTGGAAAACCTTTTTAACCAGCAGTTTCTGTTTTCTTCATGGGATCACTGCAATGCTTACTTCTTGAGTTAAGGCTTAGAATAGATTAGAGTTGTTACTTATAAAAAATATATAGTTTATCTCTTTTTCCTTTAATATGATAATGATAGGAAGAAAGAAAAAGATCATTACTATCATTTTAAAAATTTATCGATAACTTTTTAAATTTGATTTAACTCATAACTTTTAGTAATATATTTAGTTTTCCATTCAATTTACTATAAGAATGGGCAAATTATTTACTTAAACCCCATTCAGAAGGCAAATAAGAAAGGGACAACAAATACTTTATATTTTTATAAACTACACAATTTAAATTCTTGTACACATCAAAAAAACTTTCCCTTTTTACGTAGTATTGTTTTCAATTTTACATAGTACACCTCTTTTACAAAATTTTTAATAACATTATAAAAACATCTGTACATCAATTTTTGTTTAGTTTAATTGCCTAAACTGGTGTACTTCAGTGATGTAGAATATCTAAATGTGCATACACACATAGCAATTTATAGTTTATTTATTTATTTTTGTCTATACAGCTTTGGAATGTAACTAATTTGAATTTCTATTGGATTTGTTTCAGGTCCAAATCCCCTTACTTTAAAATGAGATAAAGGACAGAGTATCTTTTTATTTCTCATTTCCTTGCTTACTACAAATATTGTAATTTTAATTTATTTTTCTACCTGTCAATACATTTTAGTGTTGTTGTTTTTTTAAAAAAATAGTTTTATGAATATACCAATATATAAATAAATAGAATATGTATGTCTATGATTTTACTGTTCAGAGATTTGACTGACATTAAAAAGTAAAAAGAATGAATAGGATTTCAACTCTAGGATTTATAAAAAATTCAATTCTAGGACATTAAGATGAACAATGAAGCATGAACACTGGAAGGATTATTTCAGTTTTATTTTTGTTATTTATCCACAACACACCAACAATCCAATATAGGAGTGATGTATAAAACCTTACTCCTTTTTGATTCTTAGAAGCAAATAAATATAGCATTTCAAAGTTAAGCCTTGCTCCCTTTTGAGTCTTAGAGGCTGATAAATTAATCAAATATTCAAACTGTACATTGCTTTTTCTCAATCTTAGAAATGGGTGATTAAAGTGATGAGTAAATTTCTTGAAAAAGAAAGCACTCTGGCAGCACCTAAAAAATATATTCAATATGTCACATAAGAGCATAGTGTTTCATGTACATGATCAAATCCTAATATATCACTAAAAGTTGAATGCATCTAAACAAATGTTAATATATATAAAAAAATTCCCTCTCTGCAAAAATCAATCTAACCATTCTGATCATGTGTTTAACATCTATTGACACCATCTATTGATTACTTAAATTATTAATGTTGTAATTATAAATTTATTAAACGCATATTGATTACGTAAGTAATAGTATAAGCTTGTGGTTAAAACACCTGTAGAGGTCCCTACTATCGCATTTTATATGCATATTATCGAGGTTATAGCCTCAGTAAATATTACTTAAATTATTAATATTTTTTAAATATTATTAATAAAATTATTATTACTTCCAAGCAAGTTGATAGTTTTTCCCTTTGGTAATTTTAATTGTCACTTTGTGTATTGTCATATATTTTAAATCTTAACAGATTACAAGTAATTTTCTTTTTAAATCTTTAAATTCTTTCAAACAGATCCAGAATTGACAGAGATTCAGACAATTTTTATTTTTTTAAAATCAATTTTTTTTTTCAGATATTTTTTTAGTGGTGGAGATATACTATGGGATGACCTCAAAAATGTAAAATTCTCTTTATTCTGGAAGAACAATGGCAGTGAAACTTAATGATCTCTAAAGGATAATCAATTGATCCAAACTCAGCATAACATTAGAGCATTTTAACATTTTTAGAGTATTTTAGCTTTTTTGATCTGGACTATATATATATAATTGAATATTTATAAATACAGTAATTAGATATGTAAACTATAACTTTAAAATTTTTATCCACTTAGAAGTGCTTTCGACTATCTTCGTAGTCTTTGTCAACTAACACTTTGAAAGGCTACCCTTTACACAATTCCATGATCTTAACCTTTGCTGCCTGTGGGTTAAGTCTTGTTTGTATTTGTATATTAGCATAGCTTCCTTTATTTTTCTTTTGTTGGTATTTTTTTCAATTTGCAATATTTTTACATTATTATAATTGAAGTTAAAACCATAAATACATGATTTATGATGGTTGTAAAAACGGATGCTGAAACATTATTATTTACTATGCAAAGGAAATAATAATGTTTCAGCATCCGTTTTTTACGACCATAATAAGTCATGTATTTATAGTTTTAAATTCAATTATAATAATGTAAAAATATTGCATATTAAAAAAATACAAACAAAATTAAAATAAAGGAACATATGCTAATATACTGTAAGAGTAACTTACAACAAACAAACCACCTATACATTCATTTACATTATCTCCAACTTAACCATCTATTTAACAAATAACCTATTCATTATTAAACATACAAATTTTTAAAGAAAGATGAATTTTTCTTTTCTTTAGAACTTACAACATTAAAAATAAATACACACATATATGCATATTTAATATAATTAACCACAAATGTTTATAACTAACCCATATTGACTTAAACAAAGATAAAGTTAAAAAGATACCGACCTAAATGTCAAGTTTGTTGCCATGCGACCAGACTTAAAAATGAAGAGGCAATTTTATAAAGATTTATCTTAATAATGATAATATAACAATAAACAATTATAGCAAGCTTAAAAAAAAAGCCATCATGCGATGGTAACACTTGGTTAATAACAACTGAAGAGATCGCGTAAAAATATGTACATTCCAACAGTTATGTTTTGTAGAAAAGAAAAATAGAGACGTTCGATATTGAAACAAAATTTTCATCAAGCTAGAAAATAACTGATTTAATCTACTGGAACAGAATCATTTAAGCAATGAAAATAAACCGAATAGTTTAAGCTGATAATAATAAAAAAAACATTAAATGAAAGAAAATATTAAGATAAGAAAGAACAACAACTCGAAGTCTCAGAAATAATTTCTCTATTTTCTTACGCTATTCCCTATACAAAGAAATTAATTGTATAAATAATTATATATATATTAGAAAGCATATTTCACTGTGGTCTTGCTAAAGGAAATATGCTGTAGGGCAACTAATACCAACTCTCACGCCAAAAGAAGTATTATCATGCATATAAGATGTCTACCTGGTTGAATAATGTTCAAGAACATCAATATCCATTGGATTTGCTATGCCTTATTCCAAAAGAACAACGGGATAATGCTGATAATCTGCTAACTTGAAACAAATATTTACCAATTGAACCAATGGTCAAATACATCGTTCTAGGAGATTTTTGTCGACAGAATCAAAGGACTACTGATATTATGAACAAGGCTTGCTTAGTTCATAAATTTATCTTTATTAATTTGTATATATTTTTTATTATAATATTTTATTTTGTCATTTTTTTTCATTTTCAAGTTTAATAGCTTATATTTCAGAAATGGGATCAATCATTTAAGTATATAGGGGGAAGCATCAAGCTGATGCTAAATAAAGTTAAATTCACATTTATGAAAATAGGAGGAGATAAGTTTGACCATACTTAACACTAACCATATACTATAGTAACCAAATAAATTTATTATTATTTATTAATTATCCTATTAAACCTAGTTATATATTTTCTGGGGCATTCCTTATTAAATTTATTGAATTATACATGTACATAGAGGGGGGCTCTTCCATTCAAAGAAAGGTGATAATTATAATTATGAATCAAACATGAAAATATAAATAAGTTAATTGGCAAACTAGTATCATGATCTATTGAAATTTTCTATTTTTGTTTGTTATATATTTATATATTATTTTGAATTAATTTTGTACATAGAGACATCCAAACTATGTATTTTTATCATGGGTTTGGGATTGGGATATTAATTATATTAATCTATTGAAGTGATAGAATGCCATCCTTGTCTCATATCATTTTTTATTATTAATAGTATTACATCATGTTTTGTTATTGAATAAATGTTACTGAGTTATTAATTTGATCCCTAGTTGATCATCATCATCCAACATTCATACTAATAAATAAGTAGATCAACCATCAATATTCA
This sequence comes from Epiperipatus broadwayi, assembly GCA_028023455.1. Taxonomy (NCBI): domain Eukaryota; kingdom Metazoa; phylum Onychophora; class Udeonychophora; order Euonychophora; family Peripatidae; genus Epiperipatus; species Epiperipatus broadwayi. The sequence continues at coordinate 6,832 of JAQFVV010000952.1, read as the reverse complement.
CATATTACTAAATAAATATTGATCATTTATATTCACAACATTAAATAAGTAGCTCATTTATTAATATCTACACATCATTCTTTATATAATATATATTGATGTTAAGAATATTCAGTGAAGATATGTTGATTAATGTTCACTTATATACAGGCACAATAGTAAATGAAGCTAGTAAATCCATACCTGAAGAGAGCCAATTGCGAATTCTCCCTGAATTCAAAAGGGGTGTGTGATGAGAATGAACTAGTCCAAATTACATCTGAATTTAATAAGTTAATGATGAGCTAGCATAATGAAGATAGATGTAATCATGGGCTAAGCATTTCATTGTGCCATCATCATCCTACTTGAGGACCCCAGGTCTGATTGTAGCTAGATGTGCTTCCCCTTTCTTATGAAAACTGAGGCTGTTACATCTGGCACACAATGTAGGGCATGAAACATAAAGTTTCTAAGAATAATTAGCATCAAAGATTAGAATCTTACTTTCAAGCTTCAATTATGTATAGCCACATTGGATTTACTTGTCCATGCAGAAAACTAGAAGGTATTTAACAACAATCAGAATGGATAAACTTAAAAAAATTATTTATTTATTTATTTTTAAGCATACTTATAAAGACAAATTATTAAAAGTAATGAATGCATATATAACAATAATTAAATCATCATGATCAATAGAGTTCAAGATCTAAATAAAGAATGAATAAATCATGTTTAAAATAGAAGAGTTAGGCAAGTTAAAATATAAATTTAAACATAGACAATAAAATACATATGCACAAAAAGATCATAAATAAACATAAAATAGCATGGAGATGTAAGGAACCCTATGATATAATACCTTAATAATTAAAAATAAATACAAGCTTTATAACTATTTGCATTAAAATAGATTGATGTTACTTCAGAGTGGATAAAATGTTTATGAACAAAATTATAAGATACTCTGAAGAAATACAAGATGATATTGATAATGAAAAGGGGATGATACTAGTAATAATGGGGAAGGGTCTTCATTGATCCAAATAACTGGGAGGTCTGTAACAAAAGTTGATCACTCTTTACAAATACATGTAGTCGATCAGATGTTATCACAAACTTGAGAAGTATTTGGTGATGAAAAATTCCAGACATTTGATAACAAAGTGTCATAAGACATTGGACAAATGACAATGATGTATCAAACACTCCAAATGATCAAAAGTTGTCTCTAGGAAGACATGAACACTATGAACCAGAAATTATATAACATGGAAGAAAAGCTACAACCAAATATAAATGATGTCAAGTCAGATTTGAGAAAAGAAGTAAAAAAATAGAGACCTGGCTATCAATGAATATGAATCAACTCTCTGCAAATTTAGCTAATGTTCAAAAAGTTAATGTGGAAATTAAACAAAGACTAAGTAACTTAAAGAATCTGATGGACAAAATGACTTAAAGTGTCAGTAATGGTTCAATGATTTCCAACACAACATCATTGAGAAATTGGATGTCAAGTGTGATTAAATGCACAAGAACCAAGAAGTTTTCGAGGATGAAATACACAAAGATCAGGAGAATCTACAGACCAAAATACAAAAAGAAATCCAAAAGGCACATTAAAAATGAATCTACTTTTATTAGACAGAATGCCAAGGTAGAATTGTGAGAGAAAACAATAAGTACCCTTGACCATCATCTCAAAAGATTGGAAAACACAATAATTTCAACAGAAATGGATACTACCAAAGATCAGACTACATTGTAAAAAGCTGAGAAAATATACTATTGAGACATGAAATAGAGTTAATAAGATGAAAGAAGCCACTGACAATAAGTATTCAATAATCAGAGTACAACTATGTCAAAGAACACTAACAATCAAAATGCAGTGAGTTGATACTAATACAGACACTTAGAATAATAAAGGGGAACATAGTGTTACAGAAAACCATTTAAAAGTCTTACTTAAACATTCACAGAGAATAATAGAATCTTATGAGGAACAAATTATCCAATATTATATAATGCCTGAAGTGGAAGACTAACCCATTAACACTAACTTGGAAGAGATAATGCAAAATACATCACAAGCTGACACTGATGATTGTATACTGACCATAAAAATAAACTCTATATGTTAAAGACATTATGGAGGAATATATAAAAGGAAACACTGTAGTGAATGAATTGGATAGATATTTAAAATTGCATTACCATCTTCATTCTAACAATAAAAGTGGAATCCACATATATTCAATTCATGATATTGATATATTAAGTGATAATCTGCAGATTAGGACAATAATAAGTATAATGGCCACTACAAAAGGGAATTATCATGATAGGAAGGCTAATATTGAAGGCACAAATGGTTTTGATAAATTTGATCATCTCAAATATCCATTATGGCAGATAGAATCCATCCATAATTATAATGATAATCAAGTTATAGAAAACTATTGGTGTATAATGATAAAAACTATAACATAAACACTAAACAAGAAACTCCCAAGTTCTATAAATTGTATAATACTTATAAAGACCACTTACCTTTATTAAGTAATAAACTTATCATAAAAGGATAGACCTCATAGATGACAAGTTGGGAACAATAAGGATAATCCTAGATATAATAAAAATGATAGAAAAATAATAATATATATTTATACATATATAAAAGTACCAATTTATGCATCACAAACAAGAAATGTTTAAAGATATATACAATAAAGATATGTGCATACATAAAGTAAACTATAGTTAATTATACTATATTCCAGTTAAATTAGATGAAATTATTATATTTAATAATTACAAACCACCAGTTGTTTGTAATGAATACAATTTAGAAAAAGACATATTACAAGCTTATGAATTAATCACCAAAATGACAAGTTGTAGAAACTATAAATATAAAAGGGGAAATACTCTAATTTAAAGTTGGAGATAGAGTGTAAATAAAAAAACCACAATCACGCAAACTTCAGGAAGACAAATGTCATAAATTTAAAATACATATGAGGGACCATACACCATTATCAAACAAACAGGGTCTAATGTATTTTGGATCCACCAAGGAGAAATCCGAGGCACATACAATGTTCACATCTTGAAATGTTTCTTTGGTCACTCATGATTAGATATAATGACACCAGCAAATTTTAAACAGAGTGCATAGGCAATGTAAATCACATCAAAGGTAAATAAACACAATTTGTGATCAACATAAAAAATGTGATACATGACTAGGAATATTGACTTTGGTGAGGATATCCTATTAATACTCAAACACAATCATTGGAATACCATTAGGATGATTAAAACAATGGAGTCCATAATAATTAATGGATGCTCTAATATTTAGCTAAATGTTCATGAATCCAGTAAGTCTCAAAAGGAGCAGGAAGAAGGCTAATTAACAAATTTATATGCCATCTATGACAGAGACACTATCAGTTTAGCCTCAACCATAAAACCATCAAAGTCCTTAAGTTCAAATCACCTCACAAATGACATAACCTAACATTATAAGAGCTAATTAACCTCTAAATCAAAAAAAATGAAGCAGTCAAGAAAGTGTATAACAACCCTTCATTAAATCCAAAACTAGCCATACAATAGAAACACAACATACCTATAAGTGTTAAAATTTGAAATATAAGTTAAACTTTTAACACTGTAAGAAAAGTGGAGTTGCAAGGGTAACTTATAACTAATGAACTATCTATACACTCATTTACACAATCTCTAATCAAACCATCTATTTAACAAATAACCTACTCATTATATATTGTAATGGAAACGTATATGTATAATATAAATATCGACCTATTGATATTTACAATATATATATATATATATATGCACAAACATTGTGTTAAACAAACTTTTACAAATTTTTAACTAATATGCAACTTATTTCTGTAAGAAAATCTTTTAATCTTTATATGTCACAGTATCAAAATTTGTATCTTTAACCTTGTCATCAATAAACTTAAATATAATTCTATGCATGTATGAATCCATAAATATAAACATTTTTTGACTCATATGTATACTTATACATCTATATATTCTATATGGGATAGACATCAATATTATCTTTTCTATAATTATAAGAAATGGTCTTTCTTAAATCCTATTTTTAAATGTAACTGCTTATTATGAAAAGATGACTTTTGGTAATAATCCTAACTGAATAAACCTTCTATACCATTATTATAAGAAGTGGCCTTGTACTTCTAAACCTGATTTAATAAAATTAAAATTTATATGGGAATGACTTATTCTCAGACAATTCCTAACTTGTTAAACTGACAGGAATGTATTTTGGCATGTGGGTGCAAACATATGTAAACTATTAAACATGGAACAAGCAAGTGTATATATATAAATCCATTTACACAAATTTAATTTTCAGTAATCAAATATAAGTTTATCCATGAATGAATGAGACTAATGGAAATAATTACATTGTTAATTTTGGTTATTTGAGACTTAGGCAATTTATATGTGTTCACCACAATTACATGTTATCAATATTTCTTTACCTTTTCCTGTTATTAATAAATTATATAACATTTATAAGCTTAGTGTACATATGTATTTTTTTTAAAAAAATATAATTTAATAAGGAAAGAGAAGTTATTACAAATTCATTTGTTTTTTTAATTGACAGTTTCCTTTAAAATAATACCTAAATAATAAGCATTATTTATAAAATCAAATTATTTAAAATAATGTACAATTCATTCTTTAAATATAAGACTCACCCAAAACAAATAATTATCATTTACTTCTTCCTGACAAATATTAAAGGTTTGTTTAGGGTGATAATATAGCTTTATAATTTCTAGCTGTCTTTTAAAGAAACCTATTTCTTCACTTCATTTGGAGTTATTTAAAGTATTATTAAAATGTTCCAGACTAAATTCAAGATAACTGTTAGTAATATCTTTTTTATTCACAAGTTATGATGAAATTCTGAGATTTGAATGAAGTAGTATTCTAATCTTATCAATAGGAAAGAAAAACTAATTTTATATTAAAATCTCATTTTTATTCTTTTTTTTAAAAACAAAAATAAAATTTGCACATTATTTTGCTTAGAAAAATGAAAAATTCATATTTTTTTCTGTTTTTATTGAAATTAATAATGAATTGCTCATTTCAATATAAACTATATGAGTCAAGTTGATTAAAGTAAAATCATATGTGTTATAATTTTTGTAAGCATTTTGTTTCAAAAAACTTTTCCAATGAAAAGCAAAAATGTCAAACACTTTCCACCAGAAAACATATATTCATATTTTAAGTTACTTAATAATTTATTAAAAATATATATAATTATGTACCCATGCTCAATATGATATATACATAAAGGGAATATATTAACTTACTGCAGAAATATATATATATATATATATATATATATATATTGTAAATATCGATAAGTCTATCTATATTTTAAAAATTGTCATTTGTTATTAAAAAAATCTCTTTGAGTTGATAGGAATTATAAATGGTGTTACGTTGGTTTTATTTTGTTACTATTGATTACTCTGGTCCATTGCAATGATTTATATTGTTGTATTATAAAGTTCTGTGGTGTTGCGCGTTCCGATACCAATCTTGAAATTCTTCTTCTTTGAATTTGCGATTCAACTGATATTTATCTGTTACAATATTAAAGACATATTTTATGTAAAAATCGACTTTTTGGTATTTTATTCAACGTATGATAGAGAAAGTGATATATTTAGGTATTCAGACTTGCTAAACATTATTATTGAATATTGATTATAAGGATCACAAATCTTTGACTACAAAATATGTATTAAGTTTCTTGTTCCTCCCACATTAAATGATAGACAAAAAATCGCAGTTTGATTCATTGATTGGATCCCTATTGATTGTTCCCTTTGAAATTGACGGTTTTTGTCAAAAACAGTGATTTGTTATGGTTTCATCTTCTATCATTGGCGAAATTCGCATCTTTACTGAATTTTAAACTCCCTCTCTTTATAGTGAAAAAGAAGCATTGTGGGAAGGGACTTCAGATTTACTTTGTGAAAGTCCGCTCTTTTTAGGAAGGACACAGTGTTTTAGTTATTTGATGATCTTACCAGTTTGGAAATCTGAAGTGGGCGAAGTCAATGTCGAATTTCATGATGTCATAATGGTGAAAGATCATGTTAATGATTTTCTTGTGAATAGAAGCAGCTAGCTGAAAAAATGGTTGGAGTTAAGTCTACACAGTTGTCAGAAACTAAGTTGTTTTTGTTTAGAGGTGTTTTATCTGGGCTCTACAGGTAAATCAAACATTATTAACATCATTAATCCTTAAAGGTTGGCTTAATGTGTGTTCTTACCTGCTTGGGTTGGCTGTTTCATGGAGTGGAGTGAGGAATATATTCTATATAAGGGGTTATCTTGGTATCTGCTGATACCTGTTAGCTGTTTCCTCTGCTTAAAGTTTATGGTGGAATCTGAGTTTGTTTTCATTTATGGATCTTTGATAAGTTGAATCCAGTAAAGATATATATTCTTTGAGCAGGATTATTTAGTGCATCGACAACACCAAAGAAAGGATAATGTGATACTGCAAATCTTGATGTTATTATTGGTTTGTGTTTTTTAATTGAGTTTTTGGTTCTCTGTGGTGGAGTGGACTTTACTACAGAGTCCAAAGACTTATAATGATTGAAACGTGAACATGGCTGGAATTTGTTTTCCTGTAGTGTGACCATATGCCAGCTTCTCGCTGTTGAATATGAGCCATGCATTTGTTGTGCTGCTGTCAAGTGTTCTATGGTGTTAGGGTGAATTGATGGAGGGGAAAGGC